>JARQOC010000003.1:277756634-277937460 GCA_033576535.1 Allobates femoralis
CTTTGTCCGGAGCCCTACACCCGTTCAGGGTGAGCCAAGATGGCGGCTGTGAGCGGGACTCATACAGCCCGCTACCCGGGAGCCGGACCGGCCCACATCTATCTCCTCTCCCCTCCAGCCTCCGCTGTCCTCACCCCTGCAGCCTCACCTCTCCTCACCCCCAGTGGTGCATCAAGCCCCCCTGGCGCCCGAGCCGTTTTGAGAAGTTGGGGAGGGGCTATCAGACTTCAGCCCCGCCGCCCCTCTAGCCTTAGGTGAGTAGCGGGGACGTGCTGTCGGACTTCATTCAGCCCCGCCACCCCTGTAGCCTTAGGTGAGGAGCGGGGAGCAGGGGGTGGAGAGGGGGTGGGGGGTTTGCTGGCAGACTGATGCAGCTCCATCGCCCTCTTACCGGGTGAGGCTGCCGGTTACACAGGGAGCCGGTCTCTGGTGCTGGCACTGCCCCCTTCTCAAATGCTGCTCCTCCTGGCTGCTGCCGCTTGGTACTCAGGGCTCACACTGTCCAATGGACGGTGCGGCCCTGCTCACCCTCCATCCTCACCTCTCCCCACCCCCCCCTGCCTCACCTCTCCTCACCCCTCCATCCTCACCTCCTCTCACCCCTCCAGCCTCACCTCTCCTCACCCCTCCAACCTCCGCTCTCCTCACCCCTCCAGCCTCACCTCTCTTCACCCCTCCAGCCTCCGCTCTCCTCACCCCTCCAGCCTTCACTCTCCTCACCCCTCCATCCTCACCTCTCTTCACCCCTCCAGCCTCACTTCTCTTCACCCCTCCTGCCTCACCTCTCCTCACCCCTCCATCCTCACCTCTCTTCACCCCTACAGCCTCACCTCTTCTCCCCCTCCTGCCTCCGCTCTCCTCACACCTCCTGCCTCCGCTCTCCTCACCCCTCCTGCCTCCGCTCTCCTCACCCCTCCAGCCTCACCTCTCCTCACCCCTCCATCCTCACCCCTCCTGCCTCACCTCTCCTCACCCCTCCAGCCTCCGCTCTCCTCACCCCTCCTGCCTCCGCTCTCCTCACCCCTCCAGCCTCCGCTCTCCTCACCCCTCCAGCGTCCGCTCTCCTCACCCCTCCAGCCTCCGCTATCCTCACCCCTCCAGCCTCACCTCTCTTCACCCCTACTTCCTCACCTCTCCTCATCCCTCCTGCCTACGCTCTCCTCACCCCTCCTGCCTCCGCTCTCCTCACCCCTCCAGCCTCCGCTCTCCTCACCCCTCCTGCCTCTGCTCTCCTCACCTCTCCAGCCTCCGCTCTCCTCATCTCTCCAGCCTCAGCTCTCCTCACCCCTTCATCCTCACCTCTCTTCACCCCTACTTCCTCACCTTTCCTCATCCCTCCTGCCTACGCTCTCCTCACCCCTCCTGCCTCCGCTCTCCTCACCCCTCCTGCCTCTGCTCTCCTCACCCCTCCTGCCTCCGCTCTCCTCACCCCTCCTGCCTCTGCTCTCCTCACCCCTCCGGCCTCCGCTCTCCTCACCCCTCCAGCCTCTGCCCACATCAATCTCCTCACCCCTCCAGCCTCCGCTCTCCTCACCCTCCTGCCTCACCTCTCTTCACCCCTCCAGCCTCACCTTTCCTCACCCCTCATGCCTCCGCTCTCCTCACCCCTCCAGCCTCCGCTCTCCTCACCCCTCCTGTCTCCGCTCTCCTCACCCCTCCAGCCTCACCTCTCTTCACCCCTACAGCCTCCGCTCTCCTCACCCCTACAGCCTCCGCTCTCCTCACCCCCCCTCTTCTCACCCCTCTATCTTCACCTCTCTTCACCCCTCCAGCCTCCGCTCTTCTCACCCCTACAGCCTCCACCCACATCAATCTCCTCATCCCTCTAGCCTCACCTCTCTTCACCCCTCCATCCGCCCCTCCTGCCTCTGCTCTCCTCACCCCTCCATCCTCACCTCTCTTCACCCCTCCAGCCTCCGCTCTCCTCACCCCTCCAGCCTCCGCTCTCCTCACCCCTCCTGTCTCCGCTCTCCTCACCCCTCCAGCCTCACCTCTCTTCACCCCTACAGCCTCCGCTCTCCTCACCCCTACAGCCTCCGCTCTCCTCACCCCCCCTCTTCTCACCCCTCTATCTTCACCTCTCTTCACCCCTCCAGCCTCCGCTCTTCTCACCCTACAGCCTCCACCCACATCAATCTCCTCATCCCTCTAGCCTCACCTCTCTTCACCCCTCCATCCGCCCCTCCTGCCTCTGCTCTCCTCACCCCTCCATCCTCACCTCTCTTCACCCCTCCAGCCTCCGCTCTCCTCACCCCTACAGCCTCCACTCTCTTCACCCCCCCTGCCTCTGCTCTTCTCACCCCTCCAGCCTCACCTCTCTTCACCCCTACAGCCTCCGCTCCCCTCACCCCTACAGCCTCCACCCACATCAATCTCCTCATCCCTCCAGCCACACCTCTCTTCACCCCTCCAGCCTCACCTCTCTTCACCCCTACAGCCTCACCTCTCCTCACCCCTCCTGTCTCCACTCTCCTCACCCCTCCAGCCTCACCTCTCTTCACCCCTCCAGCCTCACCTCTCCTCACCCCTCCTGCCTCGGCTCTCCTCACCCCTTCTGCCTCACCTCTCTTCACCCCTCCAGCCTCACCTTTCCTCACCCCTCCAGCCTCCACTCTCCTCACCCCTCCAGCCTCCGCTCTCCTCACCCCTCCAGCCTCTGCTCTCCTCACCCTTCCATCCTCTGCTCTCCTCACCCCTCCTGCCTCCGCTCTCCTCACCCCTCCAGCCTCCGCTCTCCTCACCCCCCCTGCCTCCGCTCTCCTCACCCCCCCTGCCTCCGCTCTTCTCACCCCTCCAGCCTCACTTCTCTTCACACCTACAGCCTCCACTCTCCTCACCCCTACAGCCTCCGCTCTCCTCACCCCTCCTGCCTCCACTCTCTCACCCCTCCTGCCTCCACTCTCCTCACCCCTACAGCCTCCACCCACATCAATCTCCTCATCGCTCCAGCCTCACCTCTCTTCACCCCTCCAACCTCACCTCTCTTCACCCCTACAGCCTCACCTCTCCTCACCCCTCCTGTCTCTGCTCTCCTCACCCCTCCAGCCTCACCTCTTCTTCACCCCTCCAGCCTCACCTCTCTTCACCCTTCCAGCCTCACCTCTCTTCACCCCTCCTGCCTCCGCTCTCCTCAACCCCCCTGCCGCCGCTCTCCTCACCCCTCCAGCCTCACCTCTCTTCACCCTACAGCCTCACCTCTCTTCACCCCTCCAGCCACACCTCTCTTCACCCCTACAGCCTCACCTCTCCTCACCCCTCCTGTCTCCGCTCTCCTCACCCCTCCAGCCTCACCTCTCTTCACCCCTCCAGCCACACCTCTCTTCACCCCTACAGCCTCACCTCTCCTCACCCCTCCTGCCTCTGCTCTCCTCACCCCTCCTGCCTCCGCTCTCCTCACCACTCCAGCCTCTGCCCACATCAATCTCCTCACCCCTCCAGCCTCCGCTCTCCTCACCCCTCCTGCCTCGGCTCTCCTCACCCCTCCTGCCTCACCTTTCCTCACCCCTCATGCCTCCGCTCTCCTCACCCCTCCAGCCTCCGCTCTCCTCACCCTCCAGCCTCTGCTCTCCTCACCCCTCCAGCCTCCACTCTCCTCACCCCTCCAGCCTCCGCTCTCCTCGCCCCTCCTGCCTCTGCTCTCCTCACCCCTCCATCCTCACCTCTCTTCACCCCTCCAGCCTCCGCTCTCCTCACCCCTACAGCCTCCACTCTCTTCACCCCCCCTGCCTCTGCTCTTCTCACCCCTCCAGCCTCACCTCTCTTCACCCCTACAGCCTCCGCTCCCCTCACCCCTACAGCCTCCACCCACATCAATCTCCTCATCCCTCCAGCCACACCTCTCTTCACCCCTCCAACCTCACCTCTCTTCACCCCTACAGCCTCACCTCTCCTCACCCCTCCTGTCTCCACTCTCCTCACCCCTCCAGCCTCACCTCTCTTCACCCCTCCAGCCTCACCTCTCCTCACCCCTCCTGCCTCGGCTCTCCTCACCCCTTCTGCCTCACCTCTCTTCACCCCTCCAGCCTCACCTTTCCTCACCCCTCCAGCCTCCACTCTCCTCACCCCTCCAGCCTCCGCTCTCCTCACCCCTCCAGCCTCTGCTCTCCTCACCCTTCCATCCTCTGCTCTCCTCACCCCTCCTGCCTCCGCTCTCCTCACCCCTCCAGCCTCCGCTCTCCTCACCCCCCCTGCCTCCGCTCTCCTCACCCCCCCTGCCTCCGCTCTTCTCACCCCTCCAGCCTCACTTCTCTTCACACCTACAGCCTCCACTCTCCTCACCCCTACAGCCTCCGCTCTCCTCACCCTCCTGCCTCCACTCTCTCACCCCTCCTGCCTCCACTCTCCTCACCCCTACAGCCTCCACCCACATCAATCTCCTCATCGCTCCAGCCTCACCTCTCTTCACCCCTCCAACCTCACCTCTCTTCACCCCTACAGCCTCACCTCTCCTCACCCCTCCTGTCTCTGCTCTCCTCACCCCTCCAGCCTCACCTCTCTTCACCCCTCCAGCCTCACCTCTCTTCACCCTTCCAGCCTCACCTCTCTTCACCCCTCCTGCCTCCGCTCTCCTCAACCCCCCTGCCGCCGCTCTCCTCACCCCTCCAGCCTCACCTCTCTTCACCCCTACAGCCTCACCTCTCCTCACCCCTCCTGCCCCCGCTCTCCTCACCCCTCTTGCCTTCGCTCTCCTCACCCCTCCAGCCTCTGCTCTACTCACCCCTCCAGCCACATCATACTCTGCTATCCACAGTGCCGCCTGGATACTCTGCTACCCACAGAGCCATCTGTATATTCTGCTACCCACAGAGCCGCCTGTATACTCTGCTATCCACAGAGCCGCCTGTGTACTCTGCTACCCACAAAGCCGCCTGGATACTCTGCTATCCACAGAGCCGCCTGTAGACTCTGCTACCCACAAAGCCGCCTGTATACTCTGTACCCACAGAGCCGCCTGTAAACTCTGCTACCCACAAAGCCGCCTGTATACACACAATTCATTTCACCGCACTCCCGATGCAATTGCATCGGGCCTTTTTACTTCCCCCGTCCCGTCGCGAGCTCCGGGTCTAGTGTCGTCTCCCCGTCGTCTTCGCCGTTGACTGCCATCCCCAAGATGGCGGCTGAAAGCTTCTCCGAGTTCCCGCCCACTTCCCTAATGTTTACCGCACACACACTGGGATTTCTACCACAACCAAGATGGCGCTCGGGAACTGCCGTTTTAAGTCTCGGGCGTCATCTTGGATGGGGCAAATCCTATTAGTAAATAAACTATATATAGATTCTAGAATACCCGATTCTTTAGAATCGGGCCGCCATCTAGTTATTAAATATAAATTTAAACAACAGTTACGTTTTAATGACCAGGCCAAATTTTAATTATTCTACAACACTTTATCGGATTCCAGTGATTCTGAGATTAATATTTTTGTAACATTTATACTTTATGTTAGTGGTAAATTTAAGATGATATCTTTTGCATTTATTTGTGAAAAAGTCAGAAATTTGGTGAAATATTTTTTGCACTTTCACCAGAAAATCATGTCACTCAAAATATATAACAACTCAAATTTACTACATATCTACTGTACATCGGCACCATTTTTTAAACATATTTTTCATCACAAAGTTAGAAGGGTTAAAAGTTTATCACTAACTTCTCATTTTTTAACAAAATATACAAAACCATTTTTTCAGGGACTGCATAACTTTAGAAGTGACATTGACAGGACTATGCGGCAAAAAATACCCAAAAGGGGCACCCCTCAAACTGCTTAAAATCACATTCAAGAAGTTTATTCACCTTTCAGGTAATGACTGCAAAGTAGAATGAAAAAAAAATTACATTTTACCTAAAGATGTGGCTTTAGCTCCAATTTATTCTTTTGTACTTCTGACCTCGCTGATACCCCACATGTGGTCAGAAACTTCTTTTTGGAAAATTGGCTCAGAAGCGAAGGACCACCATTTTAATGTTGGAATACACCTTTAGCTTAAATAGATTGAGGGCAGCATGTCACATTTGCAGGACTCCTAAAACATCTAAAGAGTAGAAACGTCCGACTATCCCCTACACTCAGAACCTTCAAGTGGAACCTAAAAACCCATCTCTTCAGAACGGCCTACAGCCTGCAATAACCACAGTGCCACCTCACCACCACTGGACCCGGTACTCCACCACCACTAGACCCGGCACTCCACCACCACTGGACCCAGCGCCCCACCCCCACCCGAGCAGAGCCATCCTACTGTTTCCCTCCCCATTGCCCTATAGAATGTAAGCCTGCAAGGGCAGGGTCCTCTCTCCCCTCTGTACCAGTCTGTCACTGTTAGCTTGTTCATTGTATTTTTAGCTGGTTTGTATGTAACCCTTTCTCATGTACAGACCATGGAGTCAATAGCACTCTATAAATAATAATAATAATAATAATAAAAAACCCAGAAGCGACTGATTATGGAAATTGTACTCCTCAAGGATTTTATATGGGGGTATAGTGAGCATTTTGAAAACACAGGGACTTCACAGAATTTGATAACAATAGGTCATCATATTTAAAATTTTCATTTTTTTCAAAAACTTGTTGCTTTTGTCCCAAATTTCCTACTTTTGTAAGAGGTAAATTCAAAAAGTGAGCCATACAGTTTCTTACACACTTTCTTATGAGCGTGGTTATCAGTGCCGGTGTCAGCACCCGGCGCACGTGGGCAAATGCCGGGGCCCGGAAGCAAAGGGGGGGCCCATTGGGCCCCTGAGCGCCCCCACATGTCATACTAGGGGGCCCCTGACCGCTGCCCCCACACGCTATCCTCGGGGCCCCCTTACCACTGCTGCCTCCCCCCTCTCTCCATTAACAGCGGCAAAATTGATCTCCGCCTGTCATGTAGTGTGACTGTGTGACGCTGCAGCCGGCGCCGCTTTATTTCCTGTATCGCCGGCTGCAGCGTCACACTACATGACAGGCTGCGATCAGCGCAACTGCCTGCCGGTAATGGAGAGCAGGGGGGAGGCAGCACTAAGGGAGCGAGGCAGCGGTAAGGGGGCCCCGAGGAAAGCGTGTGGGGGCAGCGGTCAGGGGCCCACTAGTATGACATGTGGGGGCGCTCAGGGGTCCAATGAGTGTGGGGGCAGCTCTCATGGGCCTCCCCCAGGATGAGTGTCGGGGCAGCTCTCATGGGTTCCCCCCAGGATGAGTGTGGGGGCAGCTCTCATGGGCTTCCCCGGGATGAGTGTAAGGGCAGCTCTCATGGGCCCCCTGAGGCTGAGGTGTGGGGGCAGCTCTCAGGGGCCCCTGAGGCTGAGGTGTGGGGCAGCGCTCAGGGGCCCCTGAGGGTGAGGTCAAGGACAGCGCTCAAGGGGCCCTGTCAGGGGCAAATTAAACCCAGGGGGGAGACAGGTGCACGGGGAGACAGCATGCTGGGGGGAGACAGGTGCAAGGGAGAGTCAGCATGCAGAGGAGAGACAGACGCAGGGGGGAGACCATGCAGGGGAGAGACAGGCACAGGAGGGAGAATGTGCAGGGGAGAGACAGGCGCCGGGGGGAGACAGCTTGCAGGGCAGAGACAGGTGCAAGGGGAGACACAACTTACAGGGGGAAGATAGGCGCAGGGAAAGATAGGTGCAGTGGAGAGACACAGCGCATAGGGGAGAGACAGGCATGCAGAAGAGATAGGTGCACAGGGGGGGACACAGTGCAGAGGTAGGAGACAGGCACAGGGGAAGATAAGTGCAGGGGAGAGACAGCGCACAGGGAGGGGAAGAAGCACAGGTAAGAGACAGGCGCAGGGACAGGGAGAGACAGCGCACAGGGGAGAGAGACTGCACAGAGAGAGGAGAGACCGCACAAGGGGAGAGACTGCGCACAGGATGGGAGAGACAGACAATGGGGGGAGAGACAGCATGGTATGGATTAAACTTGCGAAGTGTATATATATACAGTTAGGGCCAGAAATATTTGGACAGTGACACAATTTTCGCGAGTTGGGCTCTGCATGCCACCACATTGGATTTGAAATGAAACCTCTACAACAGAATTCAAGTGCAGATTGTAACATTTAATTTGAAGGGTTGAACAAAAATATCTGATAGAAAATGTAGGAATTGTACACATTTCTTTACAAACACTCCACATTTTAGGAGGTCAAAAGTAATTGGACAAATAAACATAACCCAAACAAAATATTTTTATTTTCAATATTTTGTTGCGAATCCTTTGGAGGCAATCACTGCCTTAAGTCTGGAACCCATGGACATCACCAAACGCTGGGTTTCCTCCTTCTTAATGCTTTGCCAGGCCTTTACAGCCGCAGCCTTCAGGTCTTGCTTGTTTGTGGGTCTTTCCGTCTTAAGTCTGGATTTCAGCAAGTGAAATGCATGCTCAATTGGGTTAAGATCTGGTGATTGACTTGGCCATTGCAGAATGTTCCACTTTTTTGCACTCATGAACTCCTGGGTAGCTTTGGCTGTATGCTTGGGGTCATTGTCCATCTGTACTATGAAGCGCCGTCCAATCAACTTTGCAGCATTTGGCTGAATCTGGGCTGAAAGTATATCCCGGTACACTTCAGAATTCATCCGGCTACTCTTGTCTGCTGTTATGTCATCAATAAACACAAGTGACCCAGTGCCATTGAAAGCCATGCATGCCCATGCCATCGCGCTGCCTCCACCATGTTTTACAGAGGATGTGGTGTGCCTTGGATCATGTGCCGTTCCCTTTCTTCTCCAAACTTTTTTCTTCCCATCATTCTGGTACAGGTTGATCTTTGTCTCATCTGTCCATAGAATACTTTTCCAGAACTGAGCTGGCTTCTTGAGGTGTTTTTCAGCAAATTTAACTCTGGCCTGTCTATTTTTGGAATTGATGAATGGTTTGCATCTAGAAGTGAACCCTTTGTATTTACTGTCATGCAGTCTTCTCTTTACTGTTGACTTAGAGACAGATACACCTACTTCATTGAGAGTGTTCTGGACTTCAGTTGATGTTGTGAACGGGTTCTTCTTCACCAAATAAAGTATGCGGCGATCATCCACCACTGTTGTCATCCGTGGACGACCAGGCCTTTTAGAGTTCCCAAGCTCACCAGTCAATTCCTTTTTTCTCAGAATGTACCCAACTGTTGATTTTGCTACTCCAAGCATGTCTGCTATCTCTCTGATGGATTTTTTCTTTTTTTTCAGCCTCAGGATGTTCTGCTTCACCTCAATTGAGAGTTCCTTTGACCGCATGTTGTCTGGTCACAGCAACAGTTTCCAAATGCAAAACCACACACCTGGAATCCACCCCTGACCTTTTAACTACTTCATTGATTACAAGTTAACGAGGGAGACGCCTTCAGAGTTAATTGCAGCCCTTAGAGTCCATTGTCCAATTACTTTTGGTCCCTTGAAAAAGAGGAGGCTATGCATTACAGAGCTATGATTCCTAAACCCTTTCTCTGATTTGGATGTGGAAACTCTCATATTGCAGCTGGGAGTGTGCACTTTCAGCCCATATTATATATATAATTGTATTTCTGAACATGTTTTTGTAAACAGCTAAAATAACAAAACTTGTGTCACTGTCCAAATATTTCTGGCCCTAACTGTATATATATATAGGAAAAAGTTTGAGCAGCGTCTCTCAATTGGCGTACGCCCAGTGCTTAGCAGTCCTTCAGAGTGGTGTCCAACCACTAACTCCAGACATTTAGATAAAGAAATGAGGCTGCAGCACACGATTATAGAAAAATACAGCCTTTAATGGCTTCTTATGGCATTAGAATAGCGACGTTTCGGTCCTCAGACCTTCCTCTGGCAGTCACTACATGCAAATGCTGAGGGTTTTATACATCCTCCTATGTTATCTCACATTATTCAATTAACAGCTTAATTATCATTTACATCCTTTTACAGTGCATATACAACTTACAGTCATAGTAGATGATACATAATGGTTCATATTTGTGCTCCTCCAGTTAGAGTTTACATCTATGGAGTGTTAGATTTCTTACTTACAGTTGGTTCATGAGTGTGATCACTTGTAACCCAGGTGCCCGCCTAATTACCTGTAATTATTATATCTTGCTGGCCCGGCATGTCACTCGCCATGTGCGGCCGCTATCTCGCCGCGCGCCGCCATTACGGCGTTGTTTACATGCTACTGCGCATGCGTACTAGCTATGCGCGTCCCTAGTTACAGAAGGCGACCGGAATCGCTTCCAACGCCATTTTCTCTAACTCGCGCATGCTCTGTGTGGCCACAGCAGTTTACAATGCGCGATTATACAGCTTCTTCTTTTACTTCATGTTTTTATCTAATAATTGCTAAAAATACTTTAAAAAGGCTATACAAACTACCTTATTGGTATTTTATTTTTAAAAAGGTTATCCACATACTACACGGACTCCCCACATAAATATAGTTGAATGTGGGGAGTCCGTGGTTTCCCTGGGCAGGGGGTGCAAAGGGAGAAACCTCCTTAAGACATCGTACTGACAGGGGAGTGCTACAACCCAGTATTGGGATGCACTCTACACCTGGAACCTAATACATCAGATATGTCATAAAAGAAAAAGAAAAATTTTTTTGGTGTATATAAGCGCAGGTGCGAAGTACATAAAGATTGGCTGGCAATTTGGTTCCTTTGTATAGGGAATCAGAGGCAAAGGTTCGTGGGAGAAAATGTCTCCAAAGAGTATATTGGAGAGTTATACACATACAGGGCACTGTCACTTTAAATATAGTTTGAAACGTTATCTACTAAAAATAGTATGTGGATAACCTTTTTAAAAATAAAATACCAATAAGGTAGTTTGTATAGCCTTTTTAAAGTATTTTTAGCAATTATTAGATAAAAACATGAAGTAAAAGAAGAAGCTGTATAATCGCGCATTGTAAACTGCTGTGGCCACACAGAGCATGCGCGAGTTAGAGAAAATGGCGTTGGAAGCGATTCCGGTCGCCTTCTGTAACTAGGGACGCGCATAGCTAGTACGCATGCGCAGTAGCATGTAAACAACGCCGTAATGGCGGCGCGCGGCGAGATAGCGGCCGCACATGGCGAGTGACATGCCGGGCCAGCAAGATATAATAATTACAGGTAATTAGGCGGGCACCTGGGTTACAAGTGATCACACTCATGAACCAACTGTAAGTAAGAAATCTAACACTCCATAGATGTAAACTCTAACTGGAGGAGCACAAATATGAACCATTATGTATCATCTACTATGACTGTAAGTTGTATATGCACTGTAAAAGGATGTAAATGATAATTAAGCTGTTAATTGAATAATGTGAGATAACATAGGAGGATGTATAAAACCCTCAGCATTTGCATGTAGTGACTGCCAGAGGAAGGTCTGAGGACCGAAACGTCGCTATTCTAATGCCATAAGAAGCCATTAAAGGCTGTATTTTTCTATAATCGTGTGCTGCAGCCTCATTTCTTTATCTAAATGTCTGGAGTTAGTGGTTGGACACCACTCTGAAGGACTGCTAAGCACTGGGCGTACGCCAATTGAGAGACGCTGCTCAAACTTTTTCCTATTTATATGTCTGCATGAGATATAGCGTTTCTCCATCATGGAACTGGGCAAAGGATATTACACAGAGGAGGAGGAGAATCGAATTCTTAAAGGAGCTGAAGGAAATACGGAGTTCCTAAGTAGACCCTCTGCTGTTTCTTTAAAACGCAAGTATGAAAATGATATGAAGAGAATACTGTCATTGGAAATGCACCTTGTTATGCTTGGACAATACCATAAATATAAAAAAATACCAAGAGGTTTAAGATCAAATGTAAATCCAACTCTATTTTTAGAAGATGTTGATTTTTGTACGAGGTTTATGACCCTATCGAATAAGTATGCATTGGAAGTAATGTTACTGAATATGGAATATATACAGATAGAATTGGCTAAGCTAAAGGACATTGTTAAAGACACAGAGAATGAAATCATGGGCATACTCAAAGAAGAGGATTTTGCAAAATTTAAAGAGTCTGTTAAAATGAAATTGGATAAACAGAGGAAGGATACGGAGGAGACAAAGAGACAGAAATGGGCTCGGGATACAGAGGACTATCGTGTGGGATTGGTGTATAATTGGCAAAGGGAAAGACAGAACAAATGGCAAAGAAGAGGTTATTATAGGTGCCGTTCCAACAAAAACAACAATAGAAACTCTATGTTAATGAATAAATTGTCTAATCTTCATCCATGTAGACCCAGACCAAAATCAGGAGGACGAAGAGGAGGGCGGAAGCAACATCGCCAGCAGAAAAAAGAAAGAAAAATTGAAAGGCCAGCAGTACAAAAATCGGAAGAAGGATCACAACTAGTGGTCAACCTTTCTGGTAAAGAACTTTCATTGAATCAAATAGACATTTTGGAAAAGGGGTTGTCTTATTGTATGACTACACATGTAGACTGGTTTATAGTAGAAAAAGAAATGCAAAAATTTTTTAGAAGTGTACGATTGAAGTATCATTTTCATGATAAAATAGAAGCAAAAGGGCAACCTGTCAGTGAATTAGAATTAAAAAGGTTGGGCATATTGAATAAAAGTGATTTTATGTCTAATGATGATGTACCAGTAATAGAGGCCTTTGAGCGAGCGGTAAAACATGAAATTAAAAAGTTGAGAGACACAACCAAAAAGGAGTTGTCAAAACCTAATGTAACTAAAGAGCAGTTCCGGGCAGTGCAAGAGCTTGTCCATGATGACGGTTTGATGATAAAGCCAGCTGACAAAGGTGGAGCAACCGTCATCATGGACAAGGATGCTTATTTAAAAGAAGCCTATAGGCAATTGGAAGACAAAAAGGTGTACAAAAAGTTGCAGAAGGACCCCAAATTTGAGATCCAAAAGAACATAAAAAAATTATTAAGTTCTGCTGAAATGGGAGGGGTTATAGATCCAAAAATGCATGATTTTTTGTTTGAAAAGAATCCTGTAACACCAGTGTTTTATCTGGTTCCAAAAATACACAAGTCCACAGTTGATCCGCCTGGAAGGCCAATTGTGGCAGGAATCAACTCAATTTTCTATAACATTGGAATCTTTTTAGAAAAAATCATGAGTCCCTTTGCAAATAAAGGGAAGTCATATATTAAGGACACGGGTCATTTCCTAGGCAATTTAGCAAGGTACAAGGAGGAAACCAAATTTATGGGGAAAAAGGAATATATATTGGCATCCTTTGATGTAACATCTTTATACACCTCCATAGACCATGAGATGGGTATAAAAGTAATTGCGGATTTTTTGAAAACGACAAATTATACGGAACCTTGCAAACAATTCATTATAGACCTATTAGAGGTCGTCCTCAGACAGAATTATTTTCTGTTCGGAGATGACTTCTTTTTGCAACTGATGGGAACCGCGATGGGGGCTCGGATGGCATGCTCGTACGCAGGAGCCGTCATGGTCTACCTAGAAGAAAGATTCGTCTACACATCCCACCACTTCTCCCATGTGGAGAGGTGGTGGAGATATGTGGACGATATCTTTATTATATGGAAGGGAGCTGAAATGGAATTATTGTCTTTCTATGATTACATGAATACGATCAGTGATACGATAAAATTTACGGAAGTACACTCCCAAACAGAAATGCAGTTCCTAGACGTTCGGGTATTGTTACAAGAAGGTGGTATGAGTACCACTCTTTATACAAAGCCCACGGATAAGAACAAACTACTACACTACACTAGTGGACACCCCAACAGTCTTAAGAAAGCAGTTCCCCTTGGTCAAATGACCAGGATAAGTAGGATAGTAAGCAATGAAGATGAAAGAAATCTAGAGATAGAGAGGTTGATAGAAAGATTCAAGCAGAGAGGTTATCCTGAGACCGTTTTAAAACAACAAAGAGAAAAGTTAGGACGTACTAATGGGAAAAGTGAAATACACAAGAAAAGAATCCCATTAACATTAACGTATGGGGAGGAGACAAAAAGTATAGTTAATATCGTCCATAAACACTGGGGGATGCTGGAAAGATGCCTTCCACATATTGAAGAATATGGTAATTTACCATTAGTGTCACATAAAAAAAGTAAGAATTTAAAAGATTGGTTGGTCAGGTCAGACATTGGTACATTAAACAATAAAAGACAAGTAACATTGACAGGAGAGAAGAGAACAGGTTGCTATCCCTGTATTAATTGCATCAATTGTTCTTACATGAGAAAAGGAAACAGGTTTTCCCATCCGAGAACAGGTATCGAGTATAAAATCAACCATTTTTTAACGTGCAACTCAGATTTTGTTATTTATCTCCTCGAATGCCCCTGCCAATTATGGTACATAGGGGAAACAACCCTTGATTTTAAAATAAGAATTAGCCACCATCGGTATACTATACGCAAAAAAATCTTGAATTTGCCCGTATCTAAGCACTTTACGGAAGCTGGACATAAGGAGAAGGACCTAAAATTTAGGCTGATTGATACCGTACCAATGCCTAGGAGGGGGGGCGATAGAATTGGATTACTTAAAACAAAGGAACTAGAATGGATACACAAGTTGCGTACTTTGAAACCGGAGGGACTTAATATAGATTTTAAATTACATACAGTCCTTTAAAGTAGATGTCTCATTCTGGAAATCTGTGTATTTTAGTCACTAGTTTGTGTGTTTTAACCACTATAATGCACTGTCACATTAATGTAAAAAAACAGTCTAGAAATGGTTTTGTGCAAACATGACTCATTTGCTGTTGTCTACCCTTTGTTTATAGGAATGAACCATGAGGAATGTGACGCTGGTATACTGGGCGCCTGCCAAAAATTACCTGTTGAAGAGATTCACTAATTAAGAGCCACAAAAGCAGTTTGCATTAAATAGATTCACCCGTCTCATAGAAAGATTTTTTTATTAGTATTATTATTATAAAAGTTTTTTAAAAAAAAAAAAAACACCACTTGCACTTTTAAAAAAAATACTATTTGCACTTTAAAAAAATACTATTTGCACTTTAAAAAAATACTATTTGCACTTTGAGAAATATCATTCACATTTATTAAATAAATTAGCACAAATTAAATTGAATGCACTGTAAATGCACTTTGTAATATAATAAGCAATATTATGAGTAATTAATTAATAAATATATTTCGAATATTTTTCTCTACTTCTGCCTCATTGTCAAAGCTATATATCTTTAATGGAACAACACCAATGACAAAAATATAGTTGAATGTGGGGAGTCCGTGGTTTCCCTGGGCAGGGGGTGCAAAGGGAGAAACCTCCTTAAGACATCGTACTGACAGGGGAGTGCTACAACCCAGTATTGGGATGCACTCTACACCTGGAACCTAATACATCAGATATGTCATAAAAGAAAAAGAAAATTTTTTATGGTGTATATAAGCGCAGGTGCGAAGTACATAAAGATTGGCTGGCAATTTGGTTCCTTTGTATAGGGAATCAGAGGCAAAGGTTCGTGGGAGAAAATGTCTCCAAAGAGTATATTGGAGAGTTATACACATACAGGGCACTGTCACTTTAAATATAGTTTGAAACGTTATCTACTAAAAATAGTATGTGGATAACCTTTTTAAAAAAAAAAAAAAAAAAAAAAATAAAATACCAATAAGGTAGTTTGTATAGCCTTTTTAAAGTATTTTTAGCAATTATTAGATAAAAACATGAAGTAAAAGAAGAAGCTGTATAATCGCGCATTGTAAACTGCTGTGGCCACACAGAGCATGCGCGAGTTAGAGAAAATGGCGTTGGAAGCGATTCCGGTCGCCTTCTGTAACTAGGGACGCGCATAGCTAGTACGCATGCGCAGTAGCATGTAAACAACGCCGTAATGGCGGCGCGCGGCGAGATAGCGGCCGCACATGGCGAGTGACATGCCGGGCCAGCAAGATATAATAATTACAGGTAATTAGGCGGGCACCTGGGTTACAAGTGATCACACTCATGAACCAACTGTAAGTAAGAAATCTAACACTCCATAGATGTAAACTCTAACTGGAGGAGCACAAATATGAACCATTATGTATCATCTACTATGACTGTAAGTTGTATATGCACTGTAAAAGGATGTAAATGATAATTAAGCTGTTAATTGAATAATGTGAGATAACATAGGAGGATGTATAAAACCCTCAGCATTTGCATGTAGTGACTGCCAGAGGAAGGTCTGAGGACCGAAACGTCGCTATTCTAATGCCATAAGAAGCCATTAAAGGCTGTATTTTTCTATAATCGTGTGCTGCAGCCTCATTTCTTTATCTAAATGTATATATATATATATATATAAAAAGAGAAAATGGAACAGCACAATAATATACTCATTCGCGGTGCAAGTCCTGTATATTAGTGTCCAAACCAATTCAAATAAATCAAGGAAAACAGGCAGCACTCCAGTTCAGGTGAATAAAGGGTCTGTTTTTTATTCAGAGCCCATGTGGCACGACGTTTCGGTGCCAAATGGGCTCTGAATAAAAAACAGACCCTTTATTCATCTGAACTGGAGTGCTGCCTGTTTTCCTTGATTTATATATATATATATATATATTATTGTCCGCAACCTTTATAAAAAAAATACTGCTGTATAATATATATATATCTAATATATAAAGCTGAATGTGTGTATGTGTGTGTGTGTGTGTGTATGTATATCCGGGATTGGCATCTACACCGTCGCAACTACAGCCGCAAAATTTTGCACAGTCACACGTCTTAACCCCGAGAGCATCATAGGCTATGTTGTGAGGCGAAATTTTAACCCTGCGTGTTCCAGTTCACCAAACAATTTTGCCCCTATCTACATAATGGGGAAAAGTGAATAGAAAAGTGTTGGAGGAAAATCGACAGCTGTCAGCTATAGCCACAAAATTTTGCACAGTTACACGTCTGGACCCCGGGAGCGTCATAGGCTATGTTGTGAGGTGAAATTTTAACCCCGCGCATTCCAATTCACCAAACAATTTTGCCCCTATCTACATAATGGGGAAAAAGTGACAGTTACCAGTTGACAGTTGTGAATGAGAGGGGCTTGATGAAAGCACCAAAGACTAACAGCACATACCAGCATATAGTCACTAAGGTGGGGCCCCAACATGAGATATTCACCACGCATGGGGACATGTATACACACCACACACACACAAAGAGTAACAGCAAGTGTATAGTCGCTAAGGTGCAGCCCGAACATTGGATACTCACCACGCACCCGAACACACACACCACAAAGAGACACACACAATACAGAGACCCCCCCCCCCCCCAAGGGGACACACACACACCCTATAGCGACACATGCACTCACCCCACAGGGACACACACACACACACCACAAAGAGACACACACACACCACACAGACCCCCCCACAGGGACACGTACACACCCTATAGGTACACATGCACTCATCGCACAGGGACACACACACACACACCACAAAGAGACACACACAACACAGAGACACACACACCCCACACAGACACCGACCCACAGGGACACACACACATACACACCCTATAGGGACACATGCACTCACCCCACAGGGACACACACAACACAAAGAGACACATACAACACAGATACACACACACCACACAGACCCACCCACAGGGACACACACACATACACACACTATAGGGACACATGCACTCACCCTACAGGGACACACACACACCACAAAGAGACACACACAACAGAGACACACACCACACAGACCCCCCCCCCCCCCACAGGGACATACACATATACACACCCTATAGGGACACATGCACTCACCCCATAGGGACACACACACACACACCACAAAGAGACACACACACACCACACAGACCCCCTCCACAGGGACACACATACACACCCTATAGGGACACATGCACTCACCGCACAGGGACACACACACCACAAAGAGACATACACAACACAGAGACACCCCCCCCCACACACAGACACCTCCCCCCACAGGGACACACACATACACACCCTATAGGGACACATGCTTTCACCCCACAGGGACACACACCACAAAGAGACACACACAACACAGATACACACATACCACACAGACCCACTCACAGGGACACACACACATACACACACTATAGGGACACATGCACTCACCCCACAGGGACAAGGTATCAAGGTAGTAAGTACAACAGTCTAGTGACTGTAATGGTCACAGGAGAGAAGGATTTTAGTCCCTAACCTGTATCAAGGTAGTAAGTACAACAGTCTGGTGACTGTAATGGTCACAGGAGAGAAGGATTTTAGTCCCTAACCTGTATCAAGGTAGTAAGTCCAACAGTCTGGTGACTGTAATGGTCACAGGAGAAAAGGATTTTAGTCCCTAACCTGTATCAAGGTAGTAATTACAACAGTCTGGTGACTGTAATGGTCACAGGAGAGAAGGATTTTAGTCCCTAACCTGTATCAAGGTAGTAAGTACAACAGTCTGGTGACTATAATGGTCACAGGAGAGAAGGATTTTAGTCCCTAACCTGTATCAAGGTAGTAAGTACAACAGTCTGGTGACTGTAATGGTCACAGGAGAGAAGGATTTTAGTCCCTAACCTGTATCAAGGTAGTAAGTAACAACAGTTTGGTGACTGTTCAGGTCACAGGAGAGTAGGATTTTAGTCCCTAACCTGTATCAAGGTAGTAAGTACAACAGTCTGGTGACTGTAATGGTCACAGGAGAGAAGGATTTTAGTCCCTAACCTGTATCAAGGTAGTAAGTACAACAGTCTGGTGACTGTAATGGTCACAGGAGAGAAGGATTTTAGTCCCTAACCTGTATCAAGGTAGTAAGTACAACAGTCTGGTGACTGTTCAGGTCACAGGAGAGTAGGATTTTAGTCCCTAACCTGTATCAAGGTAGTAAGTACAACAGTCTGGTGACTGTTATGGTCACAGGAGAGTAGGATTTTAGTCCCTAACCTGTATCAAGGTAGTAAGTACTACAATCTGGTGACTGTAATTGACTCACCGTGGCCGGGGACTCCGGTTTAGACAGGCTGTAGCTCCTTCCTCCTTGTCACGGGTGGGCCGCGCCTGCCGGTAGTGAGGCCCGGTTGAGTGCAGATCAAAAGTGAAGACGTCTTGTAGGAACAGATTAAAGGGGTTAATTTATTTGTGACGCCACCTATGAGTAGTTCGGTAATCGTTACCGACGCTGCGGAACCTCCGGGGGATGGATAGCAGCAAGATGGAACGCTCCCCACAGGCTGAGCGGTGATCCCCGGAGGCTGGAGCTGCTCAAGATGTTGTGCGGCAGCTGCGGTTACCTTGTGTGCAGACGGATACAATCATAAGGAAGCACGGACACTGAAAGTCTCTGTAACGGGTCTTTACTGTAACCAGCAGGCAGTACATGGCATACAGTTACGGGTAGTGGACCGGGTGGACTCAGCAGCATTCGGTGTTCCTCAGAGATCCGTAGTGTTCCTCCATTCTAGCTAAGGGATTGCCATTGTCGCCCAGGAATACCAGGTCAGGTACGGGGAGGCTGCTTCAATCCCTATCCAAGATATACTTTATGGATGTTTTGGGGAGCCTTGGATCCCTCGGTGGGTACACCGCTGGTTAGACGACTGGAAGTTGGCTGGTGGTGGGGTGCTCCTGTGAAGCCACTCCTCCACGCTTCTGGTTCGCGTGGCAGAGGTGAACTGCTGCCAGCTTCGGTACCAGTGAACCGGCTGTAAGTTGGGCACGGGAGTCTTTTGGAACCCGTGGTTGGTGATGCCCGATCCCGGTTGTTGAGGCCTCAGGTGCTAACACCCGACCGGTGACGGCCCAGGGGCTGCACGGGGTGCAGAGCCCCTGCTCCTACTCCAAGTTCAAGTCTGTGTCTCTCTCTTGTCTCGACTAGACTCTTACTGCTCTAGACTAACTGTACTTCTCCTACACTACCCTTGCACTCCGCCCACCAGGACCTTGGTTTGGCCCTCTACTTTAAGTGATGCATGCAGGGTTTGGATCTCTAAGTTAACCCAATGGCTACTGGGTCAGAGAATATTGCGACTGCATTTATGGCTGCAATACCCTCTTGTGACGCACTCGTTGCGGGGTGCCACATAAAGGTCACAGGAGAGAAGGATTTTAGTCCCTAACCTGTATCAAGGTAGTAAGTACAACAGTCTGGTGACTCTAATGGTCACAGGAGAGAAGGATTTTAGTCCCTAACCTGTATCAAGGTAGTAAGTACAACAGTCTGGTGACTGTAATGGTCACAGGAGAGAAGGATTTTAGTCCCTAACCTGTATCAAGGTAGCAAGTACAACAGTCTGGTGACAGTAATGGTCACAGGAGAGAAGGATTTTAGTCCCTAACCTGTATCAAGGTAGTAAGTACAACAGTCTGGTGACTGTAATGGTCACAGGAGAGAAGGATTTTAGTCCCTAACCTGTATCAAGGTAGTAAGTACAACAGTCTGGAGACTGTAATGGTCACAGGAGAGAAAGATTTTAGTCCCTAACCTGTATCAAGGTAGTAAGTACAACAGTATGGTGACTGTAATGGTCACAGGAGAGAAGGATTTTAGTCCCTAACCTGTATCAAGGTAGTAAGTACAACAGTCTGGTGACTGTTCTGGTCACAGGAGAGTAGGATTTTAGTCCCTAACCTGTATCAAGGTAGTAAGTACAACAGTCTAGTGACTGTTATGGTCACATGAGAGTAGGATTTTAGTCCCTAACCTGTATCAAGGTAGTAAGTACAACAGTCTGGTGACTGTAATGGTCACAGGAGAGAAGGATTTTAGTCCCTAACCTGTATCAAGGTAGTAAGTACAACAGTCTGGTGACTGTAATGGTCACAGGAGAGAAGGATTTTAGTCCCTAACCTGTATCAAGGTAGTAAGTACAACAGTCTGGTGACTGTAATGGTCACAGGAGATTAGGATTTTAGTCCCTAACCTGTATCAAGGTAGTAAGTACAACAGTCTGGTGACTGTAATGGTCACAGGAGAGTAGGATTTTAGTCCCTAACCTGTATCAAGGTAGTAAGTACAACAGTCTGGTGACTGTTATGGTCACAGAAAAGCTTGGACTCCGATCTGGATCACCCTGCCTATATCCTCCTAGATTAGTACTGAGAAGGACTGTTGTGGTCAGCAGCAGTTTGCAGCCCTGCTCTGGATCTACCTATGAGGGCCGCAAATCTGTCCCTAAGCAGCAGCAGACACTCTCCCTACACTCACTGTCTGGATGGCTGTGTGCAGAGCACAGCGCGGCCGGGTCTTATAAAGGCTTGGCCACGCTGTGCAGGCCGGCCAATCACTGCAATGCCACAACTAACAGGGCTGTGGCATTGCAGTGGTCTGCCAGCCAATCCCTGCATGTGGGCTGGCTCTCTTAAGAGCGCCAACATGCAGGGATGAGGACCACGAGCACAGCACAAGTATCGCGAGATTACTCGGTGCTCGCCGAGTAGCCCGAGTACAGTGATACTCGTGCGAGTACCAAGCAGCGCAGAGCATACTCGCTCATCACTAGTCAGCACTAGGGATGGGCGAATCTACTCGCTAGGACTCGTTACTCGGCGAGTAGTAAGGGACTCGCAGGACTCGGTACTCTGCGAGTTTCCCAGTGATTACTCGCACGAGTCCAATGCAAATCAATATCAATCCTAGTTTTGTCAGAAACGCTGACAAAACTAGGATTGCCATTGTTTGCATTAGACTCGTGCGAGTAATCACTGGCTACTGTGCCAGTGATAGCAGGGAAACTCGCAGATAACTGCTGTTTCTTTGCGAGCCGAGTCCAGCTGTCTTCTCTGTGCAGCTCCAGGGTCCTAGAGCCCGCCTGCTCACAGACATTATGTAGCAGTGCTGAGATTGTTCTTAGTCTGCTCATTCTCTGTGTACAGACATGAATGTCTGTGCACAGAGATGATGTAGCAGTGCTGAGATTGTTCTCAGTCTGCTCATTCCCTGTGTACAGACATGAATGTCTGTGCACAGAGATGATGTAGCAGTGCTGAGATTGTTCTCAGTCTGCTTATTCCCTGTGCATAGACATCTATATTTATGCACAGGGGATGTAGCAGAGAGGACATCGCGTTTTGGACTGCGTCGGACGGAAGAGGATTTTTTTAATTAAAGATGGAGTCCCTAATGGCTTTTTTTTTTATTTCTAATAAAAAATTTTCCTTGTGTTGTGTTTTTTTTAAAACAATTTAATAGAAATTCATGGCGGTCATGTCTAATATTGGCGTGACCGCCATAAATTTCGGGCTTAGGGCCAGCTGATAATACAAAGCTGGCCCTAACCTCTTTATTACCCAGCGTGCCTTCGCTACCAGGGCCGCTGGAAGAGCGGGGTTCAGCGCCAGAGGATGGCGCTTCAATGAACGCGCCATCTTCTGGGGCGGCTGCGGGCTGCAATTTGCAGTGGGGGGTGCCCAGAAAGCTTGGGCATCCCTGCGCTGCGGATTCCAGCCCCCAGCTGCTTAGCTGTACCTGGCTAGACATAGAAATTGCGCGGAGCCCCACGCATTTTTTTTTTAATTATTTCATGAAATTCTGAGATTCTGACTCTGAGACTCTGACTCTGAAATTCATGAAATAATAATAAAAAAAATGCGTGGGGCTCCGCGCAATTTCTATGTCTAGCCAGGTACAGCTAAGCAGCTGGGGGCTGGAATCCGCAGCGCAGGGATGCCCAAGCTTTCTGGGCACCCCCCGCTGCAAATTGCAGCCCGCAGCCGCCCCAGAAGATGGCGCGTTCATTGAAGCGCCATCCTCTGGCGCTGAACCCCGCTCTTCCAGCGGCCCTGGTAGCGATGGCACGCTGGGTAATAAAGAGGTTAGGGCCAGCTTTGTATTATCAGCTGGCCCTAAGCCCGAAATTTATGGCGGTCACGCCAATATTAGACATGACCACCATGAATTTCTATTAAATTGTTTTAAAAAAAACACAACACAAGGAAAAATTTTTATTAGAAATAAAAAAAAAAGCCATTAGGGACTCCATCTTTAATTAAAAAAATCCTCTTCCGTCCGACGCAGTCCAAAACGCGATGTCCTCTCTGCTACATCCCCTGTGCATAAATATAGATGTCTATGCACAGGGAATAAGCAGACTGAGAACAATCTCAGCTCTGCTACATCATCTCTGTGCACAGACATTCATGTCTGTACACAGGGAATGAGCAGACTGAGAACAATCTCAGCTCTGCTACATCATCTCTGTGCACAGACATTCATGTCTGTACACAGGGAATGAGCAGACTGAGAACAATCTCAGCTCTGCTACATCATCTCTGTGCACAGACATTCATGTCTGTACACAGGGAATGAGCAGACTGAGAACAATCTCAGCACTGCTACATCAGGCAGCAGGCAGGCTCTAGGACCCTGGAGCTGGGGCAGCCAGCACACTGAGGAGACAGGACTCTTATCTGTGCGAGTTTCCCAGCGATTACAGTTGCAAAGTAAACGAGTCCAATGCAAATAAATGACAAAACTAGGATTGCTTCAGGCTGAAGCTTCCGAGACACATCTGCGATTTGTAAATCTCACACTACTCGCTATTACTCGCTTCCCCATTCATTAACATTGGACTCGCTAGACTCGCAACGAGTAGCGAGTCCTGTGCTCGGACTCGCTAGAGTCAAGCGATTCCGAGTAATTTAGGATTCGCCCATCACTAGTCAGCACCTATCGCTGCATGTGACCGCGAGAAACCAGCGATCAGTGACCTCACTGGCTGATAACCATGGTAAACACCGGGTATCTAGGCAGCGTGCGCTGCCTAGATACCCGGTGTTTACCATGATTACCAGCGTCCTCCCTACTTAGCACTGCCTGTAAGCAGGGAGGACGCAGGTAACTATGATAACGCTCCTGGAGTTGTAGTTCCAACAGAACAAGCATTGCTGATCAAATAGATAGCTTTCTGCTGTGTTTACCTTCTCCTGGCTACCCAGGTGCATACTTCCAGTTTAAAGTCTCAATATATGGATTGAAGAGAAGCAGCATTTACTAGACTGGGTACAACACAGCTTTATTTTCCAAAGATTTCCAGGCTTTATATCAGGGGGGCTTTAGTGGGGAGGGTGGGGGGTCTTTAAATTTAGACCCCCCCACCATCCCCACTAAAGTTCCCTGATGTAAAGCCTGGAAATCTTTGGCAAATAAAGCTGTGTTGTACCCAGTCTGGTGAGTACTGCTTCCCTTCAGTCCATATATTTTCCAAAGTCTCTGTTCTATCAGTAATGTGGGTATCCCTCCATTTCCAGTGAAAATGATGGATCTGACTGGGGGCTGGATTTGTGTGGGATAAGTTAGGGGTTTTATTGGTAACATTTTGTAGTACATAAGATATTTTGATCACTTTCAGTATAAGGCTGGTATTATACTCTTTATGATCACTATTCAAACATAGTAATGAAAGCCGGGCACTGACCTGTTAACAGCATTACTTGTATTCTCCTGTAGCGGTGGTGTGCTGTGGAATATCCTGTTGCTCAGCCAGAGTTCAAGACATTAAATCCAAAAAGAAAGATGGCGGCACTCAGCATTCCAATTTTGAAGCTGTTTAATTTAAAGCAAAAATTACAGCAGCAGGTGCATGATTCAGGGAGGGAGGTGCTAGGACCGACGGTGACCGCTTCGCGGGATGTCCCGCTTCTACGCGTCCGGTGTACACAAAAAACAATTCAGACAAACCCCAATGAAACCACTCACTATAATGATGCAGATTGGTCACTTTGTACTTCATCTGTTCTCTGTTTCGGCAGTGTACAATCATTTTAGACATGTGTTTAGCACACAAGTGTGGAGGACCACAGTACTTGGTAAACCTAAAAAGATGACCACCGGAACAGAGTCTGAAGTGTCCCTATCTGGCTCATAATAGTGAGTGGCTTCATCAGGGTTTCACCTGAATAGTGTTTTTGTGGGATTTACATTCAAATGCTGATGTAAGTACTCAGTGATCATAAAGAAAGATGGCGGCACTCAGCATTCCAGAAGCGGGACATCCCGCGAAGCGGTCACCGTCGGTCCTAGCACCTCCCTCCCTGTATCATGCACCTGCTGCTGTAATTTTTGCTTTAAATTAAACAGCTGCAAAATTGGAATGCTGAGTGCCGCTATCTTTCTTTATGATCACTAAGTACTTACATCAGCATTTGAATGTAAATCCCACAAAAACACTATTCAGGTGAAACCCTGATGAAGTCACTCACTATTATGAGCCAGATGGGGACACTTCAGACTCTGTTCCGGTGGTCATCTTTTTAGGTTTACCAAGTACTGTGGTCCTCCACACTTGTGTGCTAAACACATGTCTAAAATGATTGTACACTGCCGAAACAGAGAACAGATGAAGTACAAAGTGACGAATCTGCATCATTATAGTGAGTGGTTTCATTGGGGTTTGTCTGAATTGTTTTTTGTGTACACCGGACCCATAGAAGCGGGACATCCCGCGAAGCGGTCACCGTCGGTCCTAGCACCTCCCTCCCTGTATCATGCACCTGCTGCTGTAATTTTTGCTTTAAATTAAACAGCTGCAAAATTGGAATGCTGAGTGCCGCCATCTTTCTTTATGATCACTGAGTACTTACATCAGCATTTGAATGTAAATCCCACAAAAACACTATTCAGGTGAAACCCTGATGAAGCCACTCACTATTATGAGCCAGATGGGGACACTTCAGACTCTGTTCCGGTGGTCATCTTTTTAGGTTTACCAAGTACTGTGGTCCTCCACACTTGTGTGCTAAACACATGTCTAAAATGATTGTACACTGCCGAAACAGAGAACAGATGAAGTACAAAGTGACCAATATGCATCATTATAGTGAGTGGTTTCATTGGGGTTTGTCTGAATTGTTTTTTGGTACATTTACACGTACACCCCGACTTAAGTGTTCAGTTGAGAATGCAGCATATATGTGAACAGAGCCTTATTCCTATTTTTCACCTAGAAGGGGGCAGACAAGGGCGCAATAAGGTCTTATCTCCTTAATATGAGATCAGTAGTTAGTGTGACACTGCTAACCTTGCCCAGTTGTGTGACCCACAACTGGTGTAATTGCCTTATACAGCTACTGCTGGATCCACCACTCCACGTGGATGGTCATGCAAAAACCAAGGATCACAGAGACAAAGGTTGAAGACGATCCGTGTTGCTCTACATGAATGAAGATGGAGCAAGATCTTAATAGAAGCAGTGTTTATTTTAACGCATTTCAAGGCTGTCTTCTTCAGGAATGTATTATGGTGTATTCCTGAAGAAGAGGTTGGGACAGCCTTGAAACGCGTTGAAATAAACACTGCTTCCATTAAGATCTTGCTCCATCTTCATTCATATAGAGTAGCACGGATCGTCTTCAACCTTTGTCTCTGTGATCCTTGGTTATTCCGATTTTTTGGAGGTAGAATGAACAAATAGATATAGAAGCAATATAAGAATAGTTCTTATTTTAATTTTTTTGTGGTTCACTATGTGGTATTAGTGGTAAGATGGATTTATTCTTTGACTTAGTGCAACTAAAACTAGATTTATATCTTTTTTTTGTGATTTGCTGCTATCAACAGTAAAAATGCTCTTTTTTTTGTTCTGAGAGCTGTAACTTTTTCATTTTTTGGTGAACAGGACTGTATTGGGGCTTAGTTTTTGCATGACGAGTTGTAGATATGTTTGGTACCATTTTGCAGTACCGTATTTTTCAGACTATAAGATGCACTGGACCATAAGATGCACCCAGATATTAGAGGAGGAAAATAGGAAAAAAAATTGAAGCAGATAATCTGAACAAGAAAAGACTATGGTACTCATCCTATGTGTACTGGTGCACGCTGAAATACAATGTAGCAAAAAGACAGCTGCACTCAATACTAAATCATCATATTTGAATCTAGAAATTCATTACAGCTAGTGAACTGTGAAAAATGGAGACACCTTAGCTAGTACCAATGACCATGTGTATGATCGCCCAATAGCCATGTGTAGGCGTGTTGTCTGTACTCGGTCCTACCCTACCTTCATATCTGTATTATAAATCTCAGCCTCTCTGAATTAAAAATCTCTGTTGAAAAAGGTGAGCAGCAGACCTGATAACGGAGACAACATCACCTTATGGCTACTGAGGGAAGGTACGCTACAGAAAGTGTGACTCCATATTGTAAACAAGAAAAGACTGTGGCACTCATCCAATGTGTACTGGTGCATGCTGAAACACTATACAATGTAACAAAAAGTCAGCTGCACTCAAAGCTAACTCATGCTATTTGAATCTAGAAATGCATCATGAGGCATTGTTGTGTGAGGTGGGATCTGCTGCTGACACTGTTATGGCTGCAATGTCTCCATATTCTGTACCACTGTCCCCCATCTAATATATGTTCCTCATCGTGCTACCTTATGTATGTCCTCCATCATGGCATATATGTCCTCCATCCTGGTATATGTTCCCCATCCTGATGTATAGTCACCTTTCTTGAATATGTATCCCCATCTTTGAATATTGCCCCCATTATGGTATAGGGTCTCATACTGCAATATAGCCCTGTTCCAGGTACATGGCCCCATCTTGTATATGGCCCCCATCCTGTATATGACCCCTATTC
The DNA here is from genome assembly GCA_033576535.1 of Allobates femoralis. NCBI lineage: Eukaryota > Metazoa > Chordata > Amphibia > Anura > Aromobatidae > Allobates > Allobates femoralis. The sequence continues at coordinate 277,784,170 of JARQOC010000003.1, forward strand.
TGGTATATGATCGCATCTGGTATATGATTTTATGGAATTAGAAGTGATCTATAGATCCCAGAACTGCAGCATACAGCTCTGCTTCATCATGTCGGAGGGCAGGGACTGTACTAAAATTTTTCTCTCACCAGAGTTCCCATTTAAACAGCCGGCACAATTGGTCACCAGCATGAACTGCTTCAGTCTCCTCCCGTTGCTGCTGACAACCTCATCCCCAACATACATCCGGACTATAAGATGCACCCCCACTTTCCCGCAAATTTAGGTGGAAAAAAGTGCATCTTATAGTCTGAAAAATATGGTATATAATATTTTTGATCACGTTCTATTCAGATTTTTCAGATATAGAATGAACAAAAATCAGCAATTAATTTAATGTTTTTAATTTTTTTTGTGCCGTTCCCAATGCCGTAAAAGTGATAAGATCTATTTATTTTTCAGGTCAGTATGATTACACCACTACCAGACTAATATTTTGCTTATTATGCTTTGCTACTTTTACACACTATGAACTATATTTTTAAATATCTATTTGTTTTTGCATCGCCATATTCTAAGAGCTGTAACGTTTAACTTTTTTCTGAATGTGCCATGTTAGGTTTATTTTTTTGCTACTTGGTGTACCATTTATTTTTGCACAATTTTTTTTTACACATGAGTTTCTGATCACTTTTATTACATTTTTTTGTAAAAAAGCAACATGTTTACAGTTCTTAGTGTTTTTTTAATTTCTGTTAGGGTACCTTTACACGCCTCAACTTTTGGTGGCGATAGGAGACAATCTAACGTGCGCGTGCACAGTTTTCATGGTTGCCTCAGAACGCCGAAGGCGCTTTTACATGCCGCAATTTCGCCCTCAACCTAAGGCGATGTGTCACCCCGGAAGTTCCCACATCAACAGCGGAAAACATCCAGTAGACTCCCATTGCTGCTTCACACGCCGCAATCCCCAAAGAAATGTGGGCGTACATGTTCAGTGCGGTGAAAACATAGGCTTGCCAAAATGTTTTTCACTGCGCCCCAAACACGCTCATTGGACAACGCAATAGCGTCATGATTGGCCAGCCTGCGCTGGAAGGGTGGCTAATACATGACGCCATTGTGTGGGGGTGAATGGACAGCTGTTCAAATATGGCGGCCTGTGAAGGGACAGCCAATGGAAACACAGTAGCCACCACCAATCATCGCTGACGGGGAGCGGTGTCCAGCACGCTGTGGCATGCCTACGGGAAATCAATAGGCGACGCTGATTCCATCACTATCACCCCTTCACACGCCAAATGCTGGGAATTTCGCCTTCCTGATTACCTCTGATTTTGGAGCAGTGCTGTGAAATCGGAACCAGGCGCAACCTTTTTTGTCGCCGCAGAATTGCCCAAATACACGCGAGGCAATTTCACGGCGATGGTGACGGGGCTACAGATTGCCAGTCAGATTTCTCGCCGCCCTTACAGTGTTAAACAAAGGGTTGTGGCAATATTAATTATTTGTTTTTTTTTGTTTATTTATGTTTAAACACAAACACTACATTTTTATTGGAAAAAATATTATTTTCATGTTTTCATGATTGTTGTGTAGTAATGAATGAACCTGCCAATGTTTGGGTTTGGCGGATTTGGACTGACTTTTTTTAAAGTCTGGGTTCAGGACTAGACTTAACCCAAACTTGAGTCCAAACCCTGGATCTGGACTTTAAAGTTATGCAATGTTGGCTATGAGGGGCTTGGAGGCTGTAAAAAGACACAAAACATGTTTTGATTACTTACCGGGTTTCACACGCTTGTACTTCCAGGGCCACGCATTAATTTATTGTTTATTCACTGCATGGAAGATGCTAGAATGTATGGGCTGTTTCCATGTTGCTACACTGGCTCCAACTGCCAATCATAGTGGCCCACTCTGTATGACAGCATCTGTCACAGCCATTGCGTCCCTCACCCTTGATTGGTTGCCATAGGCAACGAACCTGATGCTACAGTAGTGTTAAAATAAAAAAAAAAATTATAAAAATGACATAGAACTTCACTTTCTTTTTAATTTCAGGATAGATAAAGCAGTCCGCTACGGGCTGTCACCCTGAGCTGCCTGGCTTTACCTTTGCTGGCAATCAAAATACAGGGAAGCCTATTATTCTTTTAAAATTATTTAAATAATTAAAAATAAGTGTGGGCTTCACCTTATTTTTGATTGCCAACCAAGGTAAAAACCAGGCAGCTGGGGGTAGATATTCCCAGCGGGTGCGGTCCATAGTTATTGTAACTCACAGCTTCTCCACAAATTGGCACACTCATTAGAAGCATCAATTCCTCGTGATTTGCCCGCCTTCCAACTATGCCCTTGTGCGATGGGATTGGGGTCATAGAAGGGGTTAATGACAGCTGAGTATTGACAGCTTATCATTATGCCCAGATTGATAATGTGGTGCCCCACTGGTTGGAGCGCCACTAATGGGTACTGCACCCAGACCAGTGTGTGTGGTATCCCTGTGGTTAGTGAATGGGGAGGTTAATATGTGGCTTAATCTTCGCATCCACACACACCCTTAGTTCGGGGGACTACAGGGTTAAATCCTTGACTAGGAGACCCAGCCCCAGTGGGAGGAGTGCAGGGCAAGCAGTGTGAGGACGGGAGGAAGTTAGAGTCAGAGAACGTCTGAGGGAGAGGAGGAGAAAAAGGGGTCTTCCAGGGAAGAGAAGCTGTTTGGGAACCGAGGAAGGTTCATCCCAAACAGTACACCGGACACCGGAGTCGGCACCTGCTGGATAGCTCCAGGCCCAGCAGAAAATCCGGATCATCGTGGAGACTACAGGCTCCCGGGCACCTGCACAGTCAATATCAAGGGAGCCAGGCACCGCATGATGAGAGATAGCGGCAGGCCATAGAGGGTTATCCCGCAAACAGCGAAGGTGAGAGAGCACAGGAGGCCAGGCCAGGTTTCAGGCCAGCCAGGCTTCACACCTGGAAGAGTAGTGAAGGAGGGACATCTAACAAAACCACGTGCAGACACCCAGTTCATTTTCCAATACCTAGGCCAGTGATGGCGAACTCCAGGCCTCGAGTGCCACACACAGTCCAGGTTTTCAGGATTTCCATTGCATTTGACAGTTGCCAATCAATTTACCAACTGTCAAACTCTAAGGAAATCCTGAAAACCTGCACTATGTGCGGCACTCGAGGCCTGGAGTTCGCCATCACTGACCTAGGCCAACTGCCTATACTTACAGACTGTATTGTACTGTGAACTGTGCTTTTTACCTGAACTGTTGCAGTAAAAGTACCCGAACGAGTAACGGAGCCTCAGTGTGCCTCTTTCTTGCCACTGCACTGCAGTTCTTCTTTCCACAGCCTGTTCCAGACCAACAGAGCAGCACTGCACCAGAGGGCCAGCTTTACCTGTAGAAAGCTTTGCCATCCTTGCCGCAATACCATCGCCCTCCGGAGGACTGTGGCGGTGCTGGTGACCCATCACTAGGTACTACAGGTGGTGTCATGAGACAATCACTTTTTTTCCCTGTATATAACCCCTCTTTGAAGTGCCACCCAGGCCTCGGGCTCAGGGCACCCGTGACATCCCCGTGAAGCCCTCTGAGACTGATACCCGAGTACTCCCTGCGCCTGGGGCTTGACAATAACGTTCGGGTCTCTTTGAGACGCATTAACAATCCTGTGAGGAAATAATTAAAAAGACAACACACAGTGAAACATTCTTTATTTGAAATAAATCACAGAGCAAAATCCTTTATTTGAAATATATTGTGACGAAATGGACTCCTTTAATGTAGAACATATGATGATTTCTTATGTAACCCAGACAGTATGGTATTTTGTTACAAATTTGTAATATGCCCACTCATGGGTTAAGTTCTTAAAATGTAGTCAGACAGTATTTTGTATTTTGTATACCCATTCTTCCTAGAGTCTTGAAGATGTTTGATGATGTTGACTTATGTAATGCAATTATCTCTCCTCTAGAAGGTCAGAGGGACTTAATCCTGTTAGAATGCCATTGTAATTACAATGTGGATTGTTGACTCTGTGTAAATGTATCCTACTATGTACTAGGTGAACCATCTGTTTGTGGCTCTACCTTGACAGGACTGCAATACTACTAGAAATGTGTTATAAGAGGATTGAAAGTGAGCCAATAAGAATACAGTCTTATTCCACCAATATCCTGCAATGAGGGCTGAAGGTATATAAGTGTGATTTTGATTCTGTCTAGTGTCCTCAGTCTAGGGATTTCAGTCCCGGCTAGAGGTGCACTAGATTGGTTACAGGCAGCTAATCTAGGATCTTCGGGTCCGATTGGCTGGCCATAACCCCAGGCCTATGCATTTCGATGCCGATCGAGGGGGATCAGAACCTGGATTATAAAACCACAAGGACTTCAGCATTGATTTATCGGATTCGGCTGTGATGACAAAGACTGCATAAGAAAGCAACCCATATTGGGACGATACAGTCACATGACTACAGACTTTGCTGTGCTATATTCTAATCCCTGGTGAGCCAGCGGAAGGGTGAGACTCTGTTGCCTGTTACTTTTTGTGTTTTGCTGGTTATGTGTTATATGCTGATAACTGTTGGGGATCCAATAAAGTTTTTCCCTCACCCTGTTTTGTCTGAGTAGTGTTCCACCCACGGTTAAGGAGCTCGGGCGTTCAGTTTGGGGATGAGCCCTGGTCTACGTTGTCTTGCTAGAGGCAGCTGGGCCAGCGGATGAGTGCACCCATTGACCCCCGGGTCTCCACATATATCACACAGACAACCCACATTTTCGAATGTATTAACCAACACATACTCCTTCAATGATAATCCACAACGATAATCCCATGAAGCACACGATCCTGGCTCTTCTTCATCTACAGGCTGCAGCAAAGGAACAATCATCCTCTCCCTCCAGCCTCTGTGATCACACTCTGAGGAACTCTACTGCCAGGAGTGGGATCACCTGAGTTCAGTGAATCAGTGAATGAAGACTTTGCTGTCTCAGTTGAATGATGTCACACATGACAAGTCATTGTGTTGCAGAGGATGCTTGTAACCTCGCTGCAGCCTCTAAATGAATCGAGTCAGAATCATGTGCTTCGTGGACCATCATTGTGGATTAAAGTCGGAGGGGTATGTTTGCGTTAATAAATGGGAAAATGAGGGTTGTCTGTGTGATTAATTTGAAATAAAGTGTTTTTTTCTGTTTTGTTTTCTGTTGTCCCAATACACAAAAACAAAATAAATGTGTATAACAAAACATGTTCAATTGCAAATATTTTTTGAGAAAAATACTTCATTTTCTGGAACAATTTCAAGGGTGCCATCACTTTCGGCCATGACAGTAAACTTGTAGTTTCTTTTTTTAGATAAAAACATGCTCTTATTAACATTTACAATTGTATATACAAGCCAAAGAAGAACAAAACTCAGATTAAGCATTCATTTTTATGACAATCTAATTTGTGATTTAGAAGCACTCAGGGGGCCACATAGACAAAATATGTAGTGTAAAGATGTCTAGTTGACATTGAGTTGCTCAGGCAGAATTGGTTATTTATCTCTTACTAGCGTTAATTGTTGGTTTAATAATTTAATAAAAAAACATTATTTATTAATTAAACCCATAATAAATTATTATAGTCATTTCATAACCACAAGGAAAATGTCAGTATTTATTCAGTTACAAATCAATTATGTTGGTGTGCAGTGCAGCAAAAATTGGACAAGCTACACAGTATTTTTGCATTTGTTAGAGTAAATTATCAAACATAACTAGGCATTAAAATTGGTTGCCTTCTATTGCTAGGGTACAGCATAGAATAAAAAAGACATGATATTTACCTCCTAGAGAGGTGGCATTTCTCCAATCTCAGTACTATAGTAGTCACCAATTATAAGAATTCACATTTTTTTTCTGACTAGAAGATACAGCTGATGTATCTGAAGAACAAAGAGAAGTCCCCTTTTTCTGGAAGTACTGCTAAAGTGTAGTCGGTATGAGCAGGTGGCAGAGGCCGGCTAGCAGATTCCTCTCCATGAGGTAAAAAGCTAGTCCCCCAAACCTGGTCTTAGCCTCTCACACAGCCAGATCAGAATCCCACACACTGCACTGATGAGGGGCAGTCATCCTGTAACACAGCATCTGCAGTTTGGGGTTCTGATCTGGCACAAATCCTTGGTAATATTAAAAGGCTTGTTAAAGAGTTGATTATGACTTTGAGGATTGCTGCCTAAAGGTGGCACTAGAGTTTGTCCACTTCCTCACTGAATCTAAACAGTTGAGAGCTTTTGCAGACTTCAGAGATGGACAAGAGATGTGTGATTAGTGGAAGTCTTCACTACTGCAATTGTTTCCAAATGAAGGATGGCCAGCAATTGAAGCTAATGTGGGCAGCAGATGTGGCACCCCAAGGGTTAATATGCCACAGAAACAACACAGGTTTAATTCCCACACAACACTACACTCGAAAGTGGGAGGAGCTTAGGTGGCACCTGCACTAGTGGGAGGAGCTAAAGTTGTTTACCACAAAACAAGAGTGACAGTTAGTTCAGTTCAGAGGAGAGTCAGTCTGCAGTTTAGTTTAGTCTGGAGCAGGAGCAGAGCCAAGGAGAAGTGGAGGTCCTGAGAGGTCTGAGGAAAGGAGACAGATTAACAGAGGAACATACCCGGGATAAAGAGTTACCCCAAAAGCTTGATCCCGGGGAACGCTTAAGACGGATACCGGATCCGAGGCTGTGCCTGAGACAGACAGGACAGTAAACACCGGCATAGTGAAGGTCCACCATCTTCACAGCACCATAGCAAAGCAACACGGAGGGGTCAGTGACACAGAGGACTCAAGTTGCCCAGCATATTGGTACCCGTGAGCAGAGACAGGGCCAGCAGTATAGCTACAAGCAGCAGGGCCACACACAGCGTTTAAGTAGGAAGCCAAGGACCCGGTCAGGGTGAGAGCAACCTGGTACAGACTCCGTGGACAATACTGTGTAATACCATCTGCCAGTAAAGACTTGAAGAACAACAGAAACCGTGAGTGTGTGTGTCATCCTTATGCTGAAGCCCCACTTGCCCTCATAGACTGCCATTGCCTCTACTCTTATCATCTCTATTGCTACTCCTACTCTCCTGCAGCATCAATAGCAACCTCACAGACTTTAACTACCTCTACCACTGCCCGGGGAACCCAGTTCTGCCCACAGGAACTATTCCATCCAAGCTGCTAACCCATCATCCCCGGAGGTTCTGCAGCAGCGGCGGCCCCATTACTGGCCGCATATAGTGGGTGGCGTCACGAGTGACAAATCCCCTGTAAATAACCCTCCATTTTATTGTGCGGGCCCGGGACACGGTCCGGACCAGGACCGCCGTGACATCCCCCAGCAGCACCCCGGTCTGGCACCGAGTGCCCCGTCCCAAGGGGCTCCACACAGACATGTCTATTTGCAGCAAAGCAACATGGGAGGAGAGTGAGTTTCTATCCCAGGAGGAGTGCTATTGACTCACCGTGACCGGGGTGTTCGCGTCGCAGGCGTTGACTCTCCTCTTGTCACGGAACTGCGGCTGCGGGGCCCGGTGGTCCAGATCAATAGGGGGCATGGCTGAACAGTAGGGGTAGTTTGTCTTCATGACGCAACCTGCGGGTGTTCTGGTAACTTTACCAGTGCTGCTAAGTCTCCAGGGGATGTTAGGCAGCAAGATGGGAAGCTCCCCACAGGATGAGCGGGAGTCCCCAGAGCCAGGAGCTGCGCAAGATGTTGTGAGGCAGCTGCAGTACTGCTACTGTTAGGCCAGGAGTCAGACACAGACACGCCAAAGTCTTTTAAGTACCTTTACTGATGGTTTTCAGGTACGCCAGACCGGGTTAGTGAAGTCAGCACTCCTGGAGGTTCACAGCAAGCAGTTGTAGTAGGCTTCCTTCTCTCTCTCTCTCTCTCTCTCTCTCTCTACTTGTAGTGCGGTCAGGTGGATGTGGAATCCTGCCCAGACCGGGTTGTATGTTCAATGGAACTTTCTTCACCTGGTTATCAGCACTGAGGGCACTGTAAAAGGGTGATGATAATTCTACCTTCCTCCCTGGGCTCTTGCTGGTAGGTGCTTCAGGTGGATCAGGGGGCTAGACTCCCTGTGGTTGTAAGCTGGTTCTCTGTGATGGCTGGTAGCTCTGACAGCTTCTGTTCCAGTAACCGGTTATTAAGGAAAGAGTCAGAATAACTCTGTTTTCCTGAGAGGTGTTCTCCTTCTTCCTCTTATCCCAGTTGCAGGGATTTCCTCACTTGCTAGCTGGCTGATTGGGCCTAGTGTGTCCCTCATAGGATCAAAGTAAAAAATAGGGGGGGGAACAAGAGGCGCAATAGTGCCCTATCACTAGTGACACTAATGTATGTGGTGAGTATGAATTCACTCACCTAGCACAGTTGTGAGACCCACAACTGGTGTAAAAGCATTTAGCATTAAATGCAGCTGCTGCAGGACTTTCACCTTCCACATGCACATGGGAACCATCCAGAAGTTACTTCAGGGGAAATGGTGTATCAGTGTCCGCGCTGCTGAAATCCCAAGAAAACGATCCGGAAACCATATGTAGATTGCATCAATCATCCATTTATTCCTTTTCCTACGCGTTTCGGCACTGTCCTAGTGCCTTCCTCAGGGAGGTCCCTGAGGAAGGCACTAGGACAGTGCCGAAACGTGTAGGAAAAGGAATAAATGGATGATTGATGCAACCTACATATGGTTTCCGGATCGTTTTCTTGGGATTTCAGCAGCGCGGACACTGATACACCATTTCCCCTGAAGTAACTCCCTCATAGGATGGAGGTTACACACAGGCTGACAGCTCTTGTAGCGACTGCACACACTCTTCACAGTTCTGAAGTGACTGCACACTCTGAAGTTTCTCCCTCCAAGACTCTATTTATAGGGGGAACTGGCTCAAAGTGACCAGTGGAGCTCCCCCTAGAGGCTTGGTGTGAAACCAGGTGTTCAAAGGTGTTGTGGTGTTGTTAGGTGTTTTGTGAGTTTGCTTTACTGTTACTTACTCCAATTGTGCCCTAAGGATTTCTGTGGTGCCCAACAACGTGCCAGGGTGCCACATTCCCCCTAAGTTAACCTCAGATCTCCCGGCTGAGCAAAAAGTTAATTTTACAACTTAACACTATGCATTTTATAAACAGTTAGTTACAGAGTCTTGAAGAAAATTACAAAAATCACTGAAAAGGAAAAGGGAAAAATATGAAAAAGGTGAAAAGCAGTCCATACGGCACTAGTCCATCTGCCGCAGGCTGGAAAAGGTAAAGTTAGTGGTCACACAAGTCCTGTGACAATTGTCCAAAGTTTATGAAAAGGGGAAAAGGTAAAGTCCACACATATTTAAACTTTGTACATTCCCTACGGGTGTCTCTGCTTGGGAGGCCGGTACTAACCTTCTTTACCTTACCAGGCACTTTTTGTCCCCAACTTAATATACATGGGACAGAGCCCAGTTCCTCAACCCTTCTGTACACTACTTTTTACAGGTTTTGAAAACAGGGTACTATTTACAAACACTTACAGGTAATATGGTTCCACTACATCTTAAACCCATTCTCCAAGTTTGTTTGGGGGTTGTCCTAATGTACTACGTGTGGATCTGCGTAGTGTGGGTGTTTCCAAAGCTGTTGGTGTAGTGTACGAAGTGGTTCTTAGTTCTCTATGTCTGCTTTGTGGTAGGCCATAGTAAGTATGTAAGCGATCTACTGCACTATCCTCTGTAGGTAGTTGTGTAGGATTTTGTTTTCTTACTGTGGGATTAGCAGGTTCACCGATTACAGGAATCTCAGGTTCCATTATAACAGGCTGCATATCTTGCACTTGAACTTGTTCTTGTTGAACTGGAATTGGTTGCTGATTTTCTACAGGCTGGTAGAAATGCATAACTGGTATGATGTATGCTCCATCGCATTGTGGCCAGTCTGCTGGTAAGTATCCAATGTCTGTAAGGACTAGATTTTCTTTAGTTTCTTCATCTATAGTTACAGTCGGGTAACTGGTTACTTGTGGGATTAACTGTGCTGGACATTTCTTTAAATGATCTCTAGAAACAGTTGCAATAGTATTCCCATTGTCTTTACTAATAACGCAAGTTGTTGAGTTGTCATAATGTGACGGCATAACGGTGTAGGGTACAGATTCCCACTGTTATCCAATTTGTTGGTTTTTCGCTTTCTTTTTAGCACTAAGTCTCCTGTAGCTAAAGGTTCAGCTGTGGCGTGCTTGTTAAAGTCTTTTTCTTGCTTGGTTCTGCTGATTTCTAGGTTTCTTTCAACACTTTCTTGTATTTTTCTGTACTGTTCTTGGCGTTGACTGACCCAGTCTTCATCAGAAGAATCTTCTGTGGGTTCGATGGTTCCCATCTGTAAATCAATAGGCAATTTACCTGGTCTTGCTCGCATCAAGTAAGCAGGTGTGAAGTTGGTTGAACTGACTGGTATGTATTTATAGATGTCCACGAGATCTGGAAGTTTCTCAGGCCATTGATTTCTCTCATCAACTGGTAAGGTCTTGAGCATGTCAATGACTATGTGGTTCATCTTCTCACATAAACCGTTCGTCTGAGGATGATAAGGTGTTGTGCGGATCTTCTTACACCCATATAGCCCTAAGAATTCTTGGAACAGAGCTGATTTGAAGGCTGACCCTTGCTCAGTAAAGACTTAGTCTGGATACCCATGCGGGCGACAGAAGTAACTCTGGAATGCTTTAGCTGTTACCTCGGCAGTTAAGTCCTTAACTGGAACGACTACCAGGAATCTTGAATAGTGGTCAACAATGGTGAGAGCGTAAATGTACCCGGTTCGACTTGGGGTAAGCTTCACGTGGTCGAAAACAACTATTTCAAGAGGTTTGGTGGTAACAATTGGCTGCAACGGAGCTTTCTGAGTTAGATGGTCTTTCCTTCGAAGGTGACATGGTCCACAGTTTTTACACCAATTGTCAATTGAGCCTCGCATACCGACCCAGTAGAACCGATCCTTCAGGAGTCTCTCCAGCTTCTTCCATCCAAAGTGTCCGGCATCATCATGGTATGCTTCAAAGATCATTTGGAGTTCAGTCTTGGGAACTACAATCTGCCAGATTAGTTCGTGGGTTCTTGGATTGAGGTATCTTCTGCATAGTTTACCTTGGTAGACAAACAACCTTCCTTTCTCTTTCCATAGGTGTTTAGCAGTTTGTGAGGCATCAGGGTCCATGTTGGCGTGTTCTTGAGTGATCAGATCCCTTACCAGGCTGACATCTGGATCGTTGGCTTGCACCTCCTTCCAGTCATGGTGGGGTAAAGGGTTCACGGTCCTCTCTACATGTTTCTGGTCCCTCTGATGACACGTTACTGTACCCGAACGGTGGAAAGCAGGTAGTTCAATCTCTTCCAGGTTATCTATGTCTTCTCCCTCTTCAGGATGGTTAGGCATTCTGGACAGGGCAGCAGCATTGCCATTTTTGTGACCTGCCCGGTACTTTACAGTGAAATCATAGTTTGAGAGTCTTGCTACCCAACGCTGTTCTAGGGCTCCCAGCTTTGCAGTCTCTAAATGTGTTAGAGGGTTGTTATCTGTGAAAGCTGTGAACGGGGCGGATGCCAGGTAATGCTTGAAACGCTCTGTGATTGCCCAGACCAGGGCCAGGAACGCTAGCTTGAAGGAGCTGTAATTCTCAGGGTTCCTTTCCGTGGGACGGAGCTTTCTGCTGGCATAGGCTATCACCTTCTCCTTGCCCTGCTGGCGTTGAGCTAGGACAATAAAAACGGGAGATTGTAATCAGGATAGGTCAGGATCTCTTCTCCAGTGAGAGCGTCTTTCAGCTTCTGGAAGGATTGCTCCTGTTCTGGGCCCCAGTGGAACGGGGGTCCCCTGATTTTGCCGTTTTTGGATTGACCTACTAAGAGATCTTGCATAGGTGCTGCTATCTTGGTATAGCCTTTGATGAAGCGTCGATAGTACCCGACCAGTCCTAGAAATTGACGTACCTCTTTGTGAGAAGTTGGTGCTGGCCAGTCCTTGATGACGGTGACTTTATCCGGATCCGGTGCTACGCCTTTAGCGCTTACCACGTGTCCTAGGTATTGGACCTTGGGTTTCATCAGGTGGCACTTGGACGGTTTCAGTTTCATCCCGTACTTGGACAGTGACTCGAACACTTCACTCAGGTGCTGGAGGTGATCTTCATAGGTCTGAGAGTATACAATGACATCATCAAGGTATAACAGGACAGTCTCAAAGTTCTTGTGGCCCAAACAACACTCCATCACTCTCTGAAATGTCCCTGGGGCATTGCACAACCCGAATGGCATACTGTTGAACTCGCATAAGCCCATAGGTGTTCGTGAAGGCTGTCTTCTCACGATCTTCCTCTGCAACGGCAACCTGCCAGTACCCACTAGTAAGATCTAATGTGGAGAAGTAGTTGGCAGATTTGAGTGCAGCTAGTGACTCTTCTATGCGTGGTAATGGGTATGCATCCTTGTGTGTGACTTTGTTGATTTGCCTATAGTCTACGCACATCCTCATACTACCATCTTTCTTTTTAACCAGGACTAGTGGTGCTGCCCAGGGACTACAGCTATCCCTAATGACTCCAGCGTTTTTCATGTCCTGAAGCATCTCTTTTGCTTTTTGGTAGTGTGTGGGTGGTCTAGGCCTGTACCTTTCTTTGATAGGTGCATGGTTGCCTGTGGGGATATGGTGTTGTACCCCTTTAATCCTCCCAAAGTCAAGTGGGTGTTTGCTGAACACTTGTTCATACTCCCGAACTACCCGGTATACTCCATTTTTCTGGTGAGTAGGTGTGTTGTCAGTTCCCACACTGAGCTCCTGACACCATTTCTCTAACTGATCTTTGGAGTGAGGGGGTTCATCAGTGACTGTGCTGAGGATTTTACATCAATGATAGCATTATCTTTAACTTGGTACAATTTTGAGACAGTTGCATATCTTGGCAGTCTGACTTCGTCATCACCATAATTCAATATGCGTACGGGGACTCTCCCTTTTCTTACATCGACCAACCCTCTGGCTGTCAAGAGCGTAGGACTACTATCAGACATTACAGGTTCTACTACAGCTTGGTAGTCCTGCCTTTTGAGGACTATGGCTGCTCGACACCAGATCATCATTTCACTTCTGGGTGGTACCACAATTGGAATGGGATCTGTGACCCGTACTCTGCCAATTTCACCATTAGACAATGTTACCTGTTGTTGATAAACCAGAGCTCGGATTTGCTTTTGGATGGCTCTCCTCTCTCTGGGTCTACCAGCTTCAACACTCTGTTGGAGTAAAAACAACACTTCATCGATGCATTTAACCATAACATTAGTACCCAATATTACATACGGATCTTTGTTGTTAGGTTTATCCTGAACCACTAAGATACCCTGGTTCTTCAGCTGGACCCTTCCCACCGTTACTGTAGCTTCCCATTGTCCTTCTATTGTAACTAGCAAACCATTAGTTGCCTGAAGGTTCATATCGGGATTTGCGGGTTCTAGCTTAACATCAGGCCAGAACTGTTTGTAAAGGGTACTCGGGATGGATGTCACCTGGGATCCAGTGTCTATCAAGGCGGATATAGCGATGCCATCGATGACGATTGGTAGATATGGACAGTCTCCCCTACATACTTGTATTCCCAGCTGGACGTTGGGCCTGGACAGTCTACTCCTGGGGTTGGCCCTTCTCGCCCAGGGGTTGCCCATTTAAAGGACGGGACTGTTGAATACGTCCTCCTAAGTCATTCTGCTGACTGTCAGGACTGCCGCGGTCTGCAGGTTTTCCTCGCGACGGCTGTGTCTTTCTCTTCATCCACGGAACGTCATCAGGGCTGTCGGCAAGCTGAATCTTGTCCGATGACCTTGCATCTGTCTTGGGTCTTCTCCCAGCTTGTAGCTTGGCCACGTCTTTCATCAGCTGTTCAACATTAGCACACAGTTGTTCAAACCGGTCAGGTGTTACAGTCTGTGCACTGGACTGAACCGCAGGGATTGGAGATGCTGCTGCCGGCACGGAAGGGGTGTCAGTATACTGTTGCTGCTGTGAAGCGGAATCGGGCACTGCGGCTAGCCATTGTTCCCAGACTGTTAAGTCTCTCAAGGTGTTAAACTCTGTGCCAGGATTTTGTATGGATCACCAGCTTGCTTGCTTTCTATCCTCAGATAGTCTAAGGCCCACAATAAATTGCTCAATTAACGCTTTGTTTTCATCTCTGACACCATCAGGATCAACTTGCTTTAACAGTCTTAATGCTTCTTGCAATCGCAGTGAATAATCTAGGACACTTTCTTGTGCCCCTTGGTTATAACGATAGAATGACAGTCTTAATTCAGCTTCGGTATGGCGTTCAAAAACCAGGGTTAATTTAGCGAATATCTGCTCCACAGACTCCTGAGTTTCTACAGGCCAGCTGCGGCTCTGCAGCTCGGCTGCGCCCATTAACTGTCACATAACAACTAGAGATGAGCGATGTTCGACTCGAATAGTTCGCCAATCTCAAATTCAAGTTGATTTTGGCGCTATTCGAGTCATTTGCCGAATTCGAACAATTTGGTTCCAATTCGGCGAATTTCGAACATGTTCGATTTTGGTTTGAAAATGCGGCAGATGCTGTCAGAAAACCGCATCTGCCGCATTTTGAGCCAAAATAAACATTCCCTAAAAGAAAGAAAGTGTTAAAAATAAAAAAATTATCTATGCTCACCTGTCCGCGGTCCACCAAAGCCTCCGGCAAGGTCCTGTGGCTTGTAGGACCTGTGGTGACGTCATGTTCATGACCGGAGTTTCATGAGAACATGACGTCACCACAGGTCCTGGAAGCACAGGACCTTGCCGGAAAGCTTAAAATAGATATTTTTATGATTCGGACCCTTTCTTTAAGTAAAAGTTACTTAAAGAAAGGGTCCGAAACATAAAAATATCTATTTTAAGCTTTCCGGCAAGGTCCTGTGCTTATAAGACCTGTGGTGACGTCATGTTCTCGCGGGAACTCCGGTCACGTGACCGGAATTCCCGCGAGAACGTGACGTCACCACAGGTCCTATTATCAATAGGACCTTGCCGGAAAGCTTAAAATAGATATTTTTATGATTCGGACCCTTTCTTTTACTTAAAGAAAGGGTCCGAAACATAAAAATATCTATTTTAAGCTTTCCGGCAAGGTCCTGTGCTTCCAGGACCTGTGGTGACGTCATGTTCTCATGAAACTCCGGTCATGTGACCGGAGTTCGCGCGAGAACATGACGTCACCACAGGTCCTAGAAGCCGCAGGACCTTGCCGGAGGCTTTGGTGGACCGCGGACAGGTGAGCATTGATTATTTTTAACACTTTCTTTCACTTTTTTTCACTTCCACAATGTATCTATATACATTGTGGAAGTGAAAATGCCCCACAGGCCCGGTAGTTCATTTTCCGGGGTGTTCGACGGTGTTCGTCGAGCATTCGACGAACATTCGTCGAACACCCCATCGATTCGACGAATCGAATCGAATTCGAACACCGGGGTGGTGGCTCATCTCTAATAACAACTGAAGCTCTCTGCTTACCGGTCATAGCATACATGTCCATCGTTTGGCATATCTTCCTCTGGAAGGTCTCCAAGGTGCTGGGTGTACCGCTGTACTTAGGTAACCAGGTCGCACTCGGAACGTAAGGCAGAGATATCGGCATAATCGGAGCGGGTTGCTGTGGCATACCGCCGGCTTGTTGCTGTCCATCAAGAGGTATATTTGGTTGCGGGGGTACCGCGTTGTTGGGAGCCGGGTTACTCATGGTCGCTCCCCCTTAGCCTTTCCCTCGGTTTCAAACGGAAGTGTCAGCCTCGCGGTGAGGAGTGAGGCACCACGGGAGTTTCCGGTTCCTGCTGCGTACAGGGGAAGTCGTCAGACTGTGGGGGCGGGGCCAATCTTCGCGCCCTTTGCACAGTCACGCCCCTTCTTTTCCCGACTTTCGAGCAGCAATGGCGGACCAAATTTACAGTTCGATATTTACAGTCAATAAATAGCACACAATACCTGTGATAACGGGCCTGCTCGTATCCTGTTCGTGAAGCTAAATTCTGACTCACTGTGACCGGGGTGTTCGCGTTGCAGGCGTTGACTCTCCTCTGGTCACGGAACCGCGCCACCCCCGGTGGTCCAGATCAATAGGGGGAATGGCTGAACAGTAGGGGTAGTTTGTCTTCGTGACGCAACCTGCGGGTGTTCTGGTAACTTTACCAGTGCTGCTAAATCTCCGGGGGATGTTAGGCAGCAAGATGGGACGCTCCCCACAGAATGAGCGGGAGTCCCCGGAGCCAGGAGCTGCGCAAGATGTTGTGAGGCAGCTGCAGTAGTGCTGCTGTTAGGCCAGGAGTCAGACACAGACACGCCAAAGTCTTTTAAGTACCTTTACTGATGGTTTTCAGGTACGCCAGACCGGGTTAGTGAAGTTAGCACTCCTGGAGGTTCACAGCAAGCAGTTGTAGTAGGCTTCCTTCTCTCTCTCTACTTGTAGTGCGGTCGGGTGGATGTGGAATCCTGCCCAGACTGGGTTGTATGTTCAATAGAACTTTCTTCACCTGGTTATCAGCACTGAGGGCACTGTAAAAGGGTGATGATAATTCTACCTTCCTCCCTGGGCTCTCGCTGGTAGGTGCTTCAGGTGGATCAGGGGGCTAGACTCCCTGTGGTTGTAAGCTGGTTCTCTGTGATGGCTGGTAGCTCTCACAGCTTCGGTTCCAGTAACCGGTTATTAAGGAAAGAGTCAGAATAACTCTGTTTTCCTGAGAGGTGTTCTCCTTCTTCCTCTTATCCCAGTTGCAGGGATTTCCTCACTTGCTAGCTGGCTGATTGGGCCTAGTGTGTCCCTCATAGGATGGAGGTTACACACAGGCTGGCACACACTCTTCACAGTTCTGAAGTGACTGCACACTCTGAAGTTTCTCCCTCCAAGACTCTATTTATAGGGGGAACTGGCTCAAAGTGACCAGTGGAGCTCCCCCTAGAGGCTCGGGGTGAAACCAGGTGTTCTAAGGTGTTGTGGTTTTGTTAGGTGTTTTGTGAGTTTGCTTTGCTGTTACTTACTCCAATTGTGCCCTAAGGATTTCTGTGGTGCCCACCAAGGTGCCAGGGTTCCACACTATTGACCCAGTAGCAGATATTTCTCTTATGAGACTAGTAAATACCAAATGTTGTGACTGTTTTTAGGAACAGAGCCTAAGTCTTTGAGGAAGTATCATTTTGTGGTATCTATTATATAATCACGAATGGATTTCGCGCACCAAAGTCGCATGCGACTCAGCGTGGTCATGTGGATACGAAAAATGCATTGGCCGCGCAGCGGCCAATGCGACCAGTTGTAAGGCGACTCGCTATGCCCGCGCAGCGGGCATGGCGAGTCGCCTTAGCACCGCGAAGCATTGGCCGCGAAGCGGCCATTGCGAGCAGTTCTAAGGCGACTCGCTATGCCCGCGCAGCGGCCATGGCGAGTCGCCTTAGCAGCGCGAAGCATTGGCCGCGAAGCGGCCATTGCGAGTCAGAGACTCGCTCGCCTAGAATCCCGATGCATTGTGCATCGGGCACCCATCTAGTTAGTTAATAATTTCAATTAGATCAGCAGTTAAGATTGTAATGGGAAGAATAGAAGTTATGTGCTGTTGCCCCAAATATAATTATTTTTACTTCTTCAATTTTTATATACCGTAATAGGAACTAAGTTTTGCATTTGTTTATTTGTTAAATGTACAACAGTGTCTTGCCATGTTGCTGTCTGCTTGCCAGTATTCGAATGCCGCTCAATTTTGTCTGTTTAAATAAAGTTTGTTCAAACTTAGTGTGTCATCACTTGGACTTGGCAGTTGGTGGGTCACTCACTCCAAGCAGCCATATTGTATTGTGTCGCTGTGAGGTAAAGACCACATCTACTGGATTTGTGAAGGCATCAGTTTCTGACCAGCAGCAACCGATCTCAGCGCCTTCAGGTAGTTATAGTACTTCACCATCAGGTATTGTACAGTATCTGGGCTTAAATAAACCAAGTTTTGATTTGTACCAATGTTGTGGTTCTACATTACACATATAGTACATAATATTTTTGATCACTTTCTATTCAGATTTTTCAGATGCAGAATGAACAAAAATCAGCAATTCATTTAATGTTTTTATTTTTTTTTTGAGTGGTTCCTCATGCCGTAAAAGTGAAAAGATCTATTTATTTTTCAGGTCAGTACGATTACACCATTACCAGACTAATATATCGTTTTATTATGCTTTGCTACTTTTACACACTAAGAACTATATTTTTAAATATGCATTTGTTTTTGCATTGCTATATTCTAAAGGTACCGTTACACGGGGCGATCTCCCTGGAGATGTTTCCGGCAACTGAGGGGCGTGGCCAACTTGCGGCGACATTGCCGGAGGGTTGCCGCGTGTGACAGGGCGATAATCAGGTGAATTATCGCCTGACCAACATCGCCGGGTTTCCCAACATGTTGGGAAACCCAGCGATGTTGCTGAGGCTATCATGCCTGATCGTTCTGTGTAACGTGGCAACCCGCAATGTTGCGGGCGACGCCGCCTATCTCCAACATTGCGGGTTACCGCTCGCTGGGTTGCTGGGCAAGTTGCCGGCATGTTGCTCTGTGTGACATCTCCCCGGTGATGGTGCCAGGGATGTGCGCTCCCGCGCATCGCCGCCAACATCACCGCAACCGTCGTCCCGTGTGACGGTACCATTAGAGCTGTAACATTTAATTTTTTTTTCTGAATGAGCCATATTAGCCTTGTTTTTTTTGCTAGTTTGTGTACCATTTATTTTTGCACAATTTTTTTTTACATATGACTTTCTGATCACTTTTATTACATTTTTTGTAAAAAAAAGCAACATGTTTACAGTTCTTAGTGTTTTTTTTATTTCTATTACGGTGTGAGGCTGGGGTCACAGTTGGCATGCGTTTTTTAGTGCCTTTTAAAAACTCATGTGTTTTAACATGCGTTTTGTCATGTCAGCATGAGTTTTTTAAGGTGTGTGATGGCTCCCTGCGTTTTTGGCTGCGTTTTTAAATCCACACCAAAAAATAGTGCATGTACTATTTTTTGGTGCGTTTTTATAACATGGGCCCCTATGGAAAACGCATGCAAAAACGCATGTACAATTAGTACCTTTTAGTGCCATTCAAAAACGCATGCGTTTTCCATAGGAGCCCATGTTAAAAAAAACGCATGCGTTTTCTAAAACGCTTGCGTTTTTTTAACATGGGCTCCTATGGAAAACGCATGCGTTTTTGAATGGCACTAATTGTACATGCGTTTTTGCATGCGTTTCCCATAAGGCCCAATATTAAAAAACGCATGCGTTTTTGGAAATGCACCAAAAACGCATTGTACAGTCACACATGCATTTTTGCTATTAGGGCATGCGTTTTTTAAGATGGGGGCCTATGGGTGCGTTTTTACATGCGTTTTTGAAAACGCAGGTCTCCAAAAACGCTTATAAAAAATGCTACTGTGACCCCAGCCTTAAACAAAGGGAAGGGGAATCTGTGCAGGTCCTGTCTACTCCTTGTGTATATACAGAGGTAAGAAAATCTCATAGCACCCATCTGCCAGCCATATCCCTAATCACCTTGTGAGTAGACAGAACAGTTCATTAACTGATCATGAATCAGAGATGCTGAATTGTTCCCAAATTGAACTGCTGTGACTGGTGTATGTGTTTTCAAAAAGTGGAAACATGGTCATATGATACCGATTTGCTCTGGTTGAATACGGCGACTAAAGGCACAGTATGCATCCTTCCAACTGATTCTAAGGTGCTAAAGCAATTATTTAAAGTAAGGTCCACGTATATTTGGACAGAGACAACATTTTTCTAATTTTTGTTCTGTACATTACCACACTGGATTTTGAACAAAACTATTCAGATGCAGTTTAAATCCAGACTTTCAGCTTTAATCCAGTGGGTTGAACAAAGTGACTGCATAAAAATGGGAGAAACTAAACATTTTTTAAACTGAATCCCTTCATTTTAGGGTAATTGGACAAAAAATAATTGTACATAGCATGTTAATTTCTACAGTGCTGTGCAAATTAATTGGGACAAAGCAAGTCTTTACTTGTTTTTCTTGCATTAGTTTTACTATTGCTGATAAGTGTTTTATTAGTTCTTGGTGTCGTTTTCCTTTTTCTTCCACTTTTCCTTTTTCGTTTTGGAGAAAACAATCCAGTTTCATTGTGTGCGAATTATTCTTAAAACGGTAGATTTTCCAATACCAACGGTGGAAGCGATTTCTCTTACAGTCAGACTTGTATGTTCATTAAGAGTAATAATTCTACACCTCTTCCGTGCAGTAACATCCATTTTCACAGGCACAAATCACACTGAGAGAAAAAGTACACTAAACCACTCCTCACAGAAACAAGCTCTCAACTGAAGCAGAGGGGGCAGCTAGCTGTTATTTTCTGACTAAAACCAGTCAAACCACATTTTGGTACTCAAGGTTGTACACGGACACCTGTTCAAAGCAGTTGAAACTGGTTTGAATCACTGACTGGTAACCAACTTATGATTTTACTTAAAAAGTGCTTTGTCCCAATTAATTTGCACAGCACTGTAACTATAACTTAAATATGTTTAAGTAAACAGATTTAAAAAAAAGCAACATTTGCGTAAGTGTCCAAATATATATTGACCTAACTGTGTCAAAAGAATAAAGGGGCCGTCACACGCTACGATATCATTAAAGATATCGCTGAAACGTCAGGGGTTTTCAGTCGCTCTAACAACGTCGTTGCGTGTGACACATTGATCTTACCAGCGAAAAGTGGTCTGATCGTTCATCACAGATTTGAGAACCGGACCCCACATTAGACGATGTCGATCATGCAATCTGCTTGCATCGTTCAGTGTGACACCGCGATAACGATCTCCTTTATGATTTCGCCTAGTCACAACATTGACAAGCATCGTTCGCTGGTTGGGCGAATGATACCTGCACACAACATCATTGCTGCATCCTGAATGATGTCTATATATGTGACACCTCACTAACAATGTTGTCCACGAGCGTGCACCCCTGAGATCGTAGGTGAGATCGCTCACAAAATCGTAGTGTGTGACGGCCCCTTTAAAGAGATCATCTCGCCAAAGTAGTTCTATAAGTAACTGGTAAACTCACTGCACCAGTTTGTATTGTTGACGTTATTTAACCTCACACAGAGAGAATGATAATAAATGAATTATACAGTACATTTGTTATGTCCAGCAATGTGTAGTTGTAATTTTCATCTGCCATTTATTTCTGAGCAATGCCACAACCTGCTTAGCCACCTGACCAGCAACTTTACACATCTAAATATTTACATGTTCAGTGAAGGAAATAATTATTTGATCCCTTGCTGATTTTGTAAGTTTGCCCACTGACAAAGACATGATCAGTCTATAATGTTAAAGGTAGGTTAATTTTAACAGTGAGACAAAAAATATCAAAAATAAAATCCAGAAAATCACATTGTTTAAATTATATAAATGTACATGCATATTAAAGAGAGAGATAAGTATTTGATCCCATATCAACCATTAGGAGTTCTGGCTCCTACAGACCATTTAGACTGTGTGCTTACGATCCAGAGTGCTGCATCTTGGGCGCAGCACATCCGGACTTTCGGGAACCTGCGGGTGCCCGCAGGGAGACCGCAGCCACCCTGTACTCAGCATCTGCAGTGGTTGCAGGGCGGCTTCTCCCTGCAAGCACCCAATGGTGGTCGCTTCCTACTCTGCAGCATGAAATGAACATGCTGCGGAGCTGAGGAAGTCTGGAAAGCCGTACTGCAGCTAAAAACACACTGTGGTTGGGAGGAGCACAGTGAAGATGGGATTTCTACTAATCCAATCCACTATGCTGCTACTGTATAATGCAGCATTTTGGACGAAGCGGCAAGACGCGCTCAAAATGCTGCAAGTACGGATCGTGAATATGCACCCTTAGAAGCTTTTAATCAACTCATTACTTGCATTAAAGACACAGCTGTCTTAAATTTTCATCTCTATAAAACACTTCTGTCCACACACTGTATTAATCAGTTAGACTCTAATCTCTACAACATCGGCAAGACCAAAGACCTTTCTAAGGATGTCAGGGAAAAGATACTAGACCTGCTCAAGGCTGGAATGGCATAGAAAACTATAAGTAAGATGCTGGGTGAGAAGTAGACACCTGTTATGGTACCTTTACACGCCGCTACTGGATGGTGGCAACAACCGGGTACATGAGAGAAATGTATCTTGCACCGCCAATTCAACCCGAGGTAGCGGCGTGTGAAGACAGTTGTAGCCACCCGCCAGTAGCGGCACCTGTTTCAGAGCACTGCCCTAAAACCGGTGGTTACCCAGCTGATAGTAGCGACCTGTAGCGGCGTGTAAAGAAGGAACAGAAGGGTTGTTTCGACACCATGCTATGTACCTGGTATGTACCTGGGGCGTGACACAGGCTCCGGGTTACCGCGCCCCATCAGCGATCATTGGTGGAAGATGCTGCGTTCCGATTGGCTCTTCCTTCACAGGCCGCCATCTTGGATGAGCTGTCACTTCAGCACTACAGATACACGCCGTATGCACGATCATACATTAGTACAATTACGCGGACACACACTTGCGGAAGGCAAAAGTATCAATGCGCCATGGTCCTTATATAGTGTGCACATTCTCTTAACATAATAAGGAGTAATGCTGTAAACAGCGCACAAGTTTGGTTTACGTACCGCCCTGGCTTATTGTACTGCAGATGCCGTAGAAGTGCTTCTGGCGTGTCACTGCGCGCACTAATGTACGCATTGTCATACCACATGCAAATGAATAATTCTGTACACAGCGCACAAGGTTGCGTTAAGCACCGCTCTGTGGGGTCTTGTTCTGTAGGTGCCGCACAAGTGTTTCGGCCGTGTCACTGCGCGTAGGTGGACTTTGAATGGTGCGTGACCCCGACAGCGGCCGTAATGACGTCATGACGTTGGTTTCAGTTTCACTCTGCCTGCAAGGTGCCAGCCCCTCCTCTGCACACAGCATTGCAGTTATGGCGGCCACACAGCGCGCTGCATCGTGGGGGATGGCAGAATTACTGGTCCTTATAGACCACTGTGACCGGTACGATTACTGGGGTCATTATCACCACCGGAATCCCAGGCTGCGCAATCGCGCCACCATTAGGCGGATCCAGCGGGCCCTGCTCAACAAACTGGGGGTGGAGAGGACCGCTAAAGCCGTCCAGAAGAAAATCGCGGACCTGAAGCAGAAATGCCCAGGCCGCATAGTGGACATCCGTGCCCGGATTGCCAGGGTGCGTGGTGAGTAATTGTTAGGGCCAAACACACATTTTCCCATGTATAAGCACAAAACAGCACACATATGTTGACAAACATATTATAAGGAGACTGTGGGCTACGGCGGGACACATGCAATGGGGTAGCATATAGTCAGCAGAATATTGAGGGACTGCCTACACATCTGCCTTAAACTCATGTTTATTTTGGTCCAAAGATGAGTCCACAGTGTTAGATGCTCTCCACACAATAACCATACTACTGTCTCATACACACACTACATGCATAACACATCAGCTCATCCCATATCTGGACTACTGCAAACACATAGCCCAACAATCTAAATGTGTCAACATCTCTGAGCTGAAACCTTCTTCTGACAGCTGAATGATTGTTTCTTCAAATACAGATGTCGTTGACTCATCTGATGAGGCTTCCCCGGCACCACCTGCAGGTGGCCCACCAACCCCACCGCCTCAAGAGGCAGCTGCCACACCATCCCCACAAGGGAATAGCCCGTCACCAGGGCATGAGGAGGAGGACGTAGAGTGAAATGGGGGAATGGGGGGAGGGGAGGTTTTTGTGCTCACCGAATTCCAATAGACCGGTTGGTGCCAGAGAGGAACAGCCCGTATATCTGTCACGCTGGGAGCGGGAGAGACACTCAGCGTAGGACAACGACGGGGGGGGGAATAAGGAGTCCCTAAAGCTATGGGCACAAGAGGGAGAGGGTGACCCCTAGTCTTCCTGGGGCTGACCCTGTCTGCCCTGACGTCCCTATACAGTTTCCTCAACTGTCACCGACCACGAACCTCGTCCCTCTCTGATCCTAGCACTACCTTATCTAAGGATCAGATGGAGAGGTTCACTAGACCCCTCCACTAACAACTAAAGACAAACACAAGGAAAAACAGACAATGGGGAAAGAAAACACTTATCTTGCAGCAGAGCACAGCAACCTCCACAACCTCAGCTTCTGCTGGAGCAAGGATAATGAGTGTCCAAGGAAATATCACCTGCACCGAGGGAGGGCAATGAAACTCCTTATAAAGGTGGGAAGAACCTGCTGGGTCCTAGTGACCCAGAATACTGGTGTAGAAACCAGACCGAGCACAAGACCTTCCCAGCCGTCTCCCCATGATAGGGAGATCTTATCATACCTTCTCTCTATCTACACAGAAGGTAAATGCCCCTGAAAGACGGACCGTCCTCAAACATTATGGCTGATTGGCCAAACGCTGGGACCGTCTGCGCGTGGCCTCTACCCTGTCATCCGTGCCACCCGTGACAGTACCCCCCCGTCCACGAGTGGCCCCCGGACACTCAGGACCAGGCTTATCCGGATGGGAACGGTGAAAAGCGCGGACCAGCCTAGCGGCGGAGACTTCCGACGCCGGCACCCACATCCGCTCCTCAGGACCGTATCCCCTCCAGTGCACCAAATACTGAAGAGAACGGCGCAACCTGCGAGAATCAACCACCTTTGAGATCTCAAATTCCAAATTCCCCGCCACGCAGATGGGCTCCGGGGGCAAAGGAGACGGGTTAGACGACGGCACATACGGTTTGAGGAGCGACCTATGAAATACATTGTGGATCTTAAGAGCGGGAGGTAACGCAAGACGAAACGCCACGGGATTGATAACGGCGGTTATCTGATAAGGGCCAATAAACCTGGGCCCCAACTTCCAAGAGGGCACCTTCAACTTCACATTCTTGGTAGACAACCACACGTAGTCATTCACACACAGGTCCGGACCTGGCGCACGCTTCCTGTCAGCCATACGTTTGTACCTGTCGCCTAAGAGCTTCAAGCTACTCTGTACCCCCCGCCAAACCGAGGAGAGGGATGAGGTAAATCGGTCCTCCTCAGGAACTCCGGAAGGACTAGTACCACTAAAAGTACCAAACTGAGGATGAAACCCATATGCACCGAAGAACGGTGACTTGCCAGTGGACTCCTGAAGACGATTATTAAGGGCAAATTCGGTCAAGGGCAGATAACTCGCCCAAGTCTCCTGATTGTCAGAGACAAAACACCTCAGATAAGTCTCCAAATTCTGATTCATACGTTCGGTCTGCCCATTAGACTGAGGATGAAAAGCAGAAGAGAAGGACAAAGCAATTCCTAAACGTGCACAAAAAGCCTTCCAAAACTTGGAGACAAACTGAGTACCACGATCAGAAACCACCTCGGAGGGAACTCCATGAAGCTTCACAATCTCACTTACAAACACCTGTGCCAGTGTCCGAGCATTAGGAAGTGCGGGCAGTGCCACAAAGCGAACCATCTTACTGAATCTATCAACCACTACCAGCACTACCGTCTTGCCTGCAGACGCCGGAAGATCGGTGATAAAATCCATTGACACATGTGTCCATGGCCTCTCAGGAATAGACAATGGCAAGAGAGAACCAGCCGGACGGGTATGCGGGATCTTAGCCCGTGCACACACACTACAGGCAGATACGAATTCCGCTACGTCCTTCCGCAACCCCGGCCACCAAAAGCGGCGAGATAAAAGATCGAAGGTGGCCCTACTGCCGGGATGCCCTGCCAATACGGAGTCGTGATGCTCCGACAGCACCCTGAGACGCAAAGATGATGGCACAAAAAGTCTCCCAGAAGGACAGGAGGCAGGGGCGCCCCCCTGGACCTTCAACACCTCCCCCTCCAGATCAGGGCAAAGAGCAGAAACAACCACCCCCTCCTGTAAGATGGGAACGGGACTTTCATGAGCACTACCACCCGGGAAACTACGCGACAACGCATCAGCATTCACGTTCTCAACCCCCGGACGGTAAGTGACGGTAAAATTAAATCTCGTGAAAAACAAGGACCACCGAGCCTGCCGGGGATTGAGACGCTTGGCGGACTCAAGGTAAGACAGGTTCTTGTGGTCGGTAATAACCGTGATAGGATGGACAGCCCCCTCCAGCCAGTGACGCCATTCCTCAAAAGCCAACTTAATAGCCAACAGCTCCCTATTACCAACATCATAATTCCTCTCGGCCGACGACAACTTCTTGGAGAAGAACGCGCAGGGCACCCATCTCCCAGGCGAAGGGCCTTGCGACAATACAGCCCCCACCCCCACCTCAGACGCATCCACCTCCACAACGAAGGGCTGAGAAAGATCGGGCTGACGGAGAATAGGTGCGGAAACAAAACAACGCTTTAGGGAGGAGAAAGCCTGGCGAGCAGACTCCGACCACTCGGAAAAATCTGTCCCCTTCCTAGTCATGTCCGTAAGAGGCGTCACCAGCACCGAATAGTTCTTAATAAATTTACGGTAAAAGTTGGTAAACCCCAAAAAAACGTTGCAATGCCCGTAGATTGTCCGGTTGTTCCCAGTCCAGCACCGCCCGGACTTTTTCCGGATCCATCCGAAAACCCAACGGCGACAGGAGGTACCCCAAAAAACGTACCTCCTGAACGGCGAAGACACATTTCTCGAGTTTAGCATACAGCTTATTGTCCCGTAAGACCTGTAACACCTGCTTGACATGGGACTGATGCGTCTCCATATCGGGGGAATAGATCAAGATATCATCCAAGTAAACAACCACAAATCTACCCACCAAATGATGGAATATGTCATTGACAAAGTGTTGGAAAACCGCAGGGGCATTAGTGAGCCCGAACGGCATTACGAGACTTTCAAAATGGCCGTCCGGGGTATTAAATGCCGTCTTCCATTCATCCCCCTCTCTGACCCTAATCAGGTTGTAGGCCCCCCTCAAATCCAACTTGGAGAACCATTTAGCACCCACTACCTGACTGAATAAATCAGGAATCAGAGGGAGGGGGTACGGATCACGGACAGTAATCCGATTCAACTCCCGGAAATCCAAGCAAGGACGGAGGCCCCCATCTTTTTTCTTAACAAAAAAGAAACCAGCCGCAACCGGCGAAGTTGAGGGCCTGATGTGACCCGTCTGCAGACTCTCGGAAACGAAATCCTTCATCGCCTGTCTTTCCGGACCCGATATAGTAAACATCCTAGCTTTGGGCAGTTTAGCTCCGGGAACGAGGTTGATCGGGCAATCATACGCCCGATGAGGGGGCAGGTCTTGGCACCCCTTCTCTGAGAACACATCCTCATACTCCGATAGGAACGGGGGCAGAGATACCGCAGACACCACCGAAAATGAGGTAACCAAACAATTCTCAGAACAAAAATCACTCCATTCCACAATGTCCCGGGACTGCCAATCCACTACGGGATTATGTTTAATCAACCATGGCAAGCCCAGGACAATGGGAGCGGGGAGACCGTCTAGAACATAGCAAGATATCGTCTCTTGATGTTGGGATCCAACCGTCAACTTAATGTCATGTACGATATGTGTGAGACTACCTTGAGCAAGAGGTGCTGAGTCGATGGCATAGATACGCATGGGGCGAGACAATAAACAGCAGTTAAGCCCATGAGCGTCTACAAAATGAGCATCCACCATGCTGACCCCCGCACCACTATCCACAAACACAGAAATACCCTCCGTTTTGCCCTCCAGCGCCACCTCCGCACTTAGGAGGAAACGGGAAGTACAAATGGAGGATACACACACCTCCCGCTCGACCACCTCCACACCCCCCATAGTCACATAAGGTCCAGGCACCCCAGTCCGTTTAGGAGTGTAGGGACAGGCCCCAATAAAATGGTCCCCTTTCCCACAAAAAAAACAGACCCCCTTCCCCTTGCCCCGGGAGGTACCGGAGGAGAACCTCGAGGCCGCCGCTCCTCCTAGCTGCATAGGTTCCTCCGCACTCGGGAGGAACGACACACCCTCCGCGTGACCTCCCGGTAACCAGGAATCACCACGAGAATGGCTCCCAGTAACAGGAGGTCTACCCCTCCGCTCCTGGAGGCGTCTATCCATACGAATAGCTAACGACATAGCCGCCTCCAGGGACGGAGGGGTCTCATAAACCGCCAGAGCATCCTTCAGCCTCTCCGAAAGACCCTGACAAAAGTGACTCCTGAGCGCCGGATCGTTCCACTTCGTGTCCGTAGCCCACCTGCGGAACTCAGAACAATACGATTCCGCCGACCGAGTCCCCTGGCGGAGATGGCGTAACCTGGATTCAGCCAAAGAGACACGGTCAGGGTCATCATATATGAGGCCCAGTGCGTCAAAAAATTCATCCACAGAGCGGAGACAAGTAGAGTCCTGTGGCAGAGAGAAAGCCCAGGACTGGGGATCTCCCTGCAGTAGCGACATAATAATTCCTACACGCTGCTGCTCATCACCAGTGGAATAAGGCCTAAGCCTAAAATATAATTTACAGGCTTCTTTGAACACAGTAAACTTATCTCTACCTCCTGAAAACCTGTCAGGGAGGGCAACCTTAGGTTCAGGTCTGGCCTGACCCAATGCTTGATTCCCCAAGACACCATTTTGCGGCTGCGGGCCCTGTAAAGCCGACCGAAGGTCCGCAACCTCCAAAGACAGGGACTGCAGCTGCTGGGCCAAAGCAGACACAGGATCCATAAGGAAAGGAAGAAAAATCGGTTCCTCCCCTGTCCTTCAGTTACAGTATTGGCAGGTGATAATGTCACGCTGGGAGCGGGAGAGACACTCAGCGTAGGACAACGACGGGGGGGGGGGAATAAGGAGTCCCTAAAGCTATGGGCACAAGAGGGAGAGGGTGACCCCTAGTCTTCCTGGGGCTGACCCTGTCTGCCCTGACGTCCCTATACAGTTTCCTCAACTGTCGCCGACCACGAACCTCGTCCCTCTCTGATCCTAGCACTACCTTATCTAAGGATCAGATGGAGAGGTTCACTAGACCCCTCCACTAACAACTAAAGACAAACACAAGGAAAAACAGACAATGGGGAAAGAAAACACTTATCTTGCAGCAGAGCACAGCAACCTCCACAACCTCAGCTTCTGCTGGAGCAAGGATAATGAGTGTCCAAGGAAATATCACCTGCACCGAGGGAGGGCAATGAAACTCCTTATAAAGGTGGGAAGAACCTGCTGGGTCCTAGTGACCCAGAATACTGGTGTAGAAACCAGACCGAGCACAAGACCTTCCCAGCCGTCTCCCCATGATAGGGAGATCTTATCATACCTTCTCTCTATCTACACAGAAGGTAAATGCCCCTGAAAGACGGACCGTCCTCAAACATTATGGCTGATTGGCCAAACGCTGGGACCGTCTGCGCGTGGCCTCTACCCTGTCATCCGTGCCACCCGTGACAATATCCAACAATTGTAGAATAAATGATGATAAATCCGGCACCGGACAATCTCCAATTTTCAGTATTTATTTGGTGATGATTACAAATTCATAAAATTTGGCGACCCAGGGAGCACAGTCCCGCTGGACGCGTTTCGTACAACGTACTTCATCAGCAGCTAAAACCACAATGACAACATACCATTTATATCCCGTATGAAGTCCTCCCCCCATCACCAATTAACCATGTTCAGCTGTTAGGCTGGAGAAACCTATACCCATTATATAGTGGAAAGCCAATCCAAATCTTTGATACATGACAATAAACATAGATGTATACATACAAGACATGGAGGATAGTACATATTGGCATACATATATTCAGAATGATATTCACATTTTTTATATATATACCTCCCCCATAATTAAAGTATCACAAATCCGCGAAACCATATATATTTAATAAAAGTAAGAACAATCTGTGCGGTAATTGAGTCCCAATGGGGACCTTGTTTCCAGACTCATAATCCAAAAAAATTCTTTAGTTACCACTAAACGACCCCAGTCTCCCCCTCTTTTATTACGGTTCACTCTTTCTATACCTTATACTCTAAGAGTGGAGAGGTCACCATTGTGGACATCTCTGAAATGTTTAGAAAGGCCTGATACATTTCTGCCCACTGCTCTAGGGTTGGGGATAGAACCTGTTATATGTTCCCCCAACCTTTTCTTAAGGGGTCTGATTGTACACCCTACATAGTTTTTCCTGCATACCTCACAAGAAGCCATGTAAACAACATGAGTGGTATTACAATTGATATAACCATTGATCTTATAGCTTCTGGTATTGGTATAGCTTTGAAATGTCTTGGTCCTCACCATGTACTTACAGAGACCACATCTCGAACCCCCACAGGGGTAATTTCCCTTAGTACTGAGCCAAGTCGGGGGAGGGGTGCTCAGAGAAAATAATGACGGAGATAGGATGTTCCCTATCGTCACAGATTTTCTTGGAACACACCGGTATCCGTCCTGTAAGATTTTATGTAGGACTGGATCTTCATGTAGTATGGGGATATATTTGTGAATAATCCCCACAATGGCATTATAGTCCTGACTGTATATGGTTGAAAACGTGGGTATATATGCATTAGGCTGTTTCACATTGCTATTCTGACCTTGTGAGCCGCAGTGATTCAAGGGGTTAACATAAGTCTGTATTGTTAGTGGTTCTAATAAAGAGTCTCGTGATCTTATCTTTACCTCCTGCAGGGCGTCATTCACATGATATGGTGAATAACCGCGACTGCAGAGGCGTTTACCTATGTTGGAAGCCTCCTCCTGAAAAGTATGATCTAATGAACAGGCTCTCCTTGCCCTTATGAACTCGCCTCTCGGCAAATTCCTCACTACATGCCGCGGATGGCTACTAGCGGCATGAAGCAAAGTGTTGCCTGCGATCGGTTTGCGATATAAGGATGTTGTTATGTCTCCTGTTATACTGTTCCCCTGTAACATGATGTCCAGATAGTGCGCTTTGGTCCCATGCACCTCATGAGTAAATCGTACATTATAATCGTTATCATTCATGTATGAGACAAACCTGCTGAAATTTGAATCACGGGTGGGAGGCACCTCGACGCCACCCCTCCAGATCAGTATGACGTCGTCAATATACCTCCCCCACCAGAACACGTGATCCAGAAAGGGGTTGGTCTCCACATGAATGTACTGTTTTTCCCAGGCGATCATGTACAAATTAGCCAGAGAAGGTGAAAAGTTGGACCCCATGGGGCAGCCGCACTTCTGGACATAATAGCCTGCATCAAAGAGAAAGTAATTGTTTTTAAGTAAGTGTTCAGTACACATTAGGATGAACTCCTTCTCATCAGCTGAGTAAATATTGCTATTTAGCAAAATGTCTGATAGTACTCGTATAGCCCGGTTATGCGGGATACATGAATACAGTGATGTTACATCAAATGTTATCCACTGATAATCGGACTGCCACCTCATGTGTCTCACCTCGCTCAATAGTTGTTTGGAATCTCGTATGAAACCTAGAGAGCCCTCCAGCAATGGCTGGAGTTTGAGATCCAGCCAGCTGGAGAGTCTCTCATTAACCCCTCCTATACCGGCCACAATTGGCCTTAGAGGTGGGGGAAAAACAGATTTTTTTATCTTAGGCAGTGCATGAAAAATAGGGCACATTGGTTTTTCAGGAAGCATATACTCTTGGGATTTGGCATTTATGACGCCCATTGTTTGGCCCTCTTTGAATAATTGTGCCAGCTCTCTTTGGACCCTAGTCGTAGGGTCAGTGTGCACTTGTTCATATGTTGTGCGGTCTGCGAGCAAGGAAAGGATTTCTCTATGGTATAGAGTGTTGTCCATAACAACCACAGATCCGCCCTTGTCCGCAGCGCGCACAACTATGTTGGAATTGTTCATAAGGGTCTTCAAAGAGACCCTTTCTGGATTAGTGAGATTGTCATGTCCAGCAGTACGGGAAGAGAGAAGAGTTTTAATCTCCCTTTCCAATACATGCTGGAAATTATCCATGGCAGGAGCCCGTGAGTTAATAGGATAGAACTGAGAATTGGGAATGGATACCTGAGATGCAAGACAATGATTAGGCCCCTCATCCTGAGATATGGACAAGCCAGCAAGATCACGTAGGGCTATTTGATCTCTTAGAGGTGCTGACAAGGGGATAGTCGATGATGTGGAGGGGCCCATGACTTGTGGATCCCCAACATCCTCCACTAATCCCTCTTTAAAAAAATGTTTTTTTACAGTAAGTGCCCTTACAAATTTATTCACATCGCATAGAGTTCTAACAACATCACCTCTACGTGAAGGTGCATAATTCAAACCTTTACCCAATAAAGTCAGTTCAGTCTCTGATAAGACACAAGCAGATAAATTGATCACATTACAATGGTCTATACTTAGCGTTTCTTCCTTAGGGAATACGAATGATTTTTTCCTCTTCTTTTTCCCCCCTCTCCTCGTCCTCCGTTTTTTTGCTGAGGTTGAGGATGGGGGGATGGGTGTCCCGTTTGTATGGGGACATATGGGGTGTTGGTTGGGAAAAAGACGAAATCAGAGTCTTTACTGAGAGGAGTTGAGAAGCTTACATGTGCCCCTCTATTGGAGGTATGACTGTTCCGAAGTATAGACCTAGGACGTCTGGGTGTGGATCTTTTCCAGGCGTATACTGTCTGATCTTCGTAGTCCTTACAATCTCTCATGAATTTCTTCTTTTTTATGTCTGTGATTGCTTGCTCCACATTCTTTACATTCTGTTGGAGTTGGATATGCAAAGAGTCAAAGTCAGGGTGCTTGTTGAAAGCATTAAGTGAAACCTCCATTTCTTTGATTGACTACTCCAATGTGTTTAATTTCTCCCCCTCCTCCTCCATAATGAGTTTCATTAGTCTCATAGATGCATCCGTTAAAATGGCTTGCCATTTCTTAGTGAAGTCCTCACTATATATTGTAGTGGCGATCTTTTTTAGCCTTAATCCCCGGGGTATCATTGAATGACCAATGTATTTTTCTAATGTGGTATAGTCCCACCATGTCTTGAGATGCTGTATCATTGACTTTTCCAAGCCAGAAAACAGCGCTCTCATATCTGTCATGTCTATACTCGGTCCCGCCAGGGGCTCCTTGGAAAACAGATTGGCGGCTTTGTTAGCACGCAATTCAAGTGCAGCTGCAAAGTTGCTCTTGGAGTACAAGGTATAGAAAGAGTGAACCGTAATAAAAGAGGGGGAGACTGGGGTCGTTTATGTGGTAACTAAAGAATTTTTTTGGATTATGAGTCTGGAAACAAGGTCCCCATTGGGACTCAATTACCGCACGGATTGTTCTTACTTTTATTAAATATATATGGTTTCGCGGATTTGTGATACTTTAATTATGGGGGAGGTATATATATAAAAAATGTGAATATCATTCTGAATATATGTATGCCAATATGTACTATCCTCCATGTTTTGTATGTATACATCTATGTTTATTGTCATGTATCAAAGATTTGGATTGGCTTTCCACTATATAATGGGTATAGGTTTCTCCAGCCTAACAGCTGAACATGGTTAATTGGTGATGGGGGAGGACTTCATACGGGATTTAAATGGTATGTTGTCATTGTGGTTTTAGCTGCTGATGAAGTACGTTGTACGAAACGCGTCCAACGGGACTGTGCTCCCTGGGTCGCCAAATTTTATGAATTTGTAATCATCACCAAATAAATACTGAAAATTGGAGATTGTCCGGTGCCGGATTTATCATCATTTATTCTACATGAGGAGGAGGAGCAGGAAGACCCAGCAGGGCTTCAGGACGAGGAGCTGCCTTCCCCATCAGCTCCGCCCGCGGCAGATGCTGATGAGCCAGGGGGTCCGGAGCCTGAGGTGCCATCGCCTGCTGGCCAGGATGAGGCCATGCCTCAACCAGCAAATGAGCCAGCCTTGGACGATTTTGGTGGTAGGTGTGTTTTGTTGTGTGCTATGCCTTGCACACTGTAAGCAGTGTGGTGGTTTGGGGTAATTTGCATTTCCACCCATTTTGTGAATAATGTTCTTCACCCATTGTTGCAGATGGAGAACGTGCTGGAGCTGCGGGGTGGAGTGTCAGTGCCTCCCCATCACCCCCTGATACTGAGGAGGAGGTTGAGCCCGAGGGTAAGGACCATATTTGTTGTGTGAACATACCAAACCACCATAGGGACTATTAGAATGTAAATTTTTGTTTTAAATCACAATACAGGTGTACCTACCATGGAGGACGTGATGAGGGCCCTCCATGATTTCGCCCAATGGCTACACTGGGCACTCCGACGCGGGCTGCAAGACCTGGCCCGGTTGGCTGCCATGCTGGCTGCCGTGCAATGATGTGTCACAACACCCACACCTAAATGGCCTGACCTGCCCTGAAAATCTGTTGTCCTTGTTGGACCCAAAATTTTTACTGTTGCCTTTTTGGCTTTTTGTTTTTTTTGCCCCCGTTGGGCTCTTTTCTTATAGTGTCCCACATTGGGACCATGGGGAGTGTGGACTGGCTACCCTGTTGCCCTCTTTTCTTATAGTGTCCCACATTGGGACCATGGGGAGTGTGGACTGGCTACCCTGTTGCCCTCTTTGCTTATAGTGTCCCACATTGGGACCATGGGGAGTGTGGACTGGCTACCCTGTTGCCCTCTTTTCTTATAGTGTCCCACATTGGGACCATGGGGAGTGTGGACTGGCTACCCTGTTGCCGTCTTTTCTTATAGTGTCCCACATTGGGACCATGGGGAGTGTGGACTGGCTACCGTGTTGCCCTCTTTTCTTATAGTGTCCCACATTGGGACCATGGGGAATGTGGACTGGCTACTACGAGCTGAAAACAGCATTGTGTCTATTGTGGCAAATGTCTGTCACACATGTATGTTGTCAATAAAAAGTATGACTACTATTTTTATGTGTTCCTTGATGTCAAAACACACATGTATTTGTCGCCAACATGTCCATTCCGTAACTGTGTGACCCACATGACCACACCTCTTAGAAGTGCAACAACATGTTAGCGGCCCACATGGTGCTCCTGCTCTGGGGCCATTGCCCACAATGTGTGGATAGTGTCCACTATATTGTGACCCTAAACATTCAGCCACGCCTAAATTTATAACCTTAAATAAAGACACAATTGTGTGACACAAAATAATTTATTACATAAGAAAAGTAAATAAACATAAAGAAAAAACATAGGGCAATTTTGGCCCCACAAAAAAACAATAAAAAAAAAAGTGGCCAATGTGGCAGGCTGAATATAGCATAGTCCAGACGGCCAATTAAGTGCATTGGTTACTAGTGTCCCACTTCCTCCTCATCCTCCTCTGTCTGCTCTGACAATGCCGGCTCCCCCCCCTCTCATGGCAGCCCCGACCTGCCTGAGAGCGTTGGGATCGAAGACGATGTGTTGGGGGGGATTTGGGGTGCGTGTCGGGGCCAGTCTTCTCACTCGCCGTGGTGGCTCGGCGGCCGAAAGGGGCCAGATGTCGTTCTGCACTGGGGAGGGGATGTGTCATCCCTATTGCAGGGCCCCATCTTCGGCCGCATCAATGACACGGTCAAAGACCCGCTGAGCGATCTGACGTTGGAGGGGCTCCACCCTTGACAACCTGTCGCTCATGTGGAGGGCGTAGCTAGAGATGTGGGTCCGCTGTTTGTTCAAAAGAACCTGGCGGGCCCAGGTGCCCAGCTCGGTCTCCGGTGGGGCAGGTCGTCGCCTTTGCCGGATAACCGAGCTGGGCCCTGGGTCCGGACCCACATCACTAGCTCCATCCTCCTGCTCAGCCGCAGATGTACTCGACTGAGCCTCATCAGCGACAGGCTGCTCAGGACTGGAGCCGGCCTGCTCAGGGGCCTGTGAACAAAAAGAAAAAAGAAAAAGAGTTTTAATAAAAGCAACATCATTTTGCTAAATTGGCCATAGGCCTCCAGAATCCCAAACCACAAACAACACACCACCAGCCAAAAAACAAGACACAAGAAAGATAGAAGGCTAGTGACCCCAACACCTGCACGTCTCCTGTACACTCACCTGTAGCATCCCACGTACTCTGCGTAAAACATACATATGTGGCATTCAGAGTGCCCTAAACCAAAAATCATATGTGACCACACGAGCTTGATGCTGGCTGAAATCCCGGCCAGGGCCATGTGGCCCAGCTTGACGTTGTGAGCCCCAAACTAATAAAAATATGACCCCCTTACATTAAACCTACAATACATGGGCCAAAGGCCACACACATGTGTGCCTTCACCATTTATTACATGTTGCTATGTCCCTCCTCAAATACAAAACAAAGCCATTTTTTGGAATATTGCAAACTACCCACAAAAGACACATATGTCTGTGTCATTGCAAAATTGGAGTAGGGCTTTGTGGATAGATTGTAGATTAAACCAGCCAAGCCCCTGCGGACACATAACACATCAAGAAATGGTTTGCCAGCCCAGGACCCAAATATCACAATGGGGTTGTGGTGAAGCATGCAGACAAGCACACATGTGATGCAAGCATTGTGGGCCACCACCGTAACACAATTACCAACCTCCTGTGGCGCAGATGTTTCTTGGCCAGGGCCTACATGGGACGCAGCAATGGGGCGGTTGGTCCGCGTTACACGCGAGCTGCCGTGGCCAAGGGTGAAGGTGAGGAGCGGATAGTACCATAAGGTAGGCAATGGTACTCCTCACCTCCAGCCCCTGACCGACGGTCCTGGTATTTTAGGTTAGCCCGCGTGAACGCGGCCCGCATATTCTTTATCTTTAGGGCCACCATTGGCTGGTCCCACCTCTTGCCGGCCCTAGGGGCCAGCCTATTGGCCAGGTTGACAAGAGGCCTGTAGGCCTCGGCCCTCGCTGCCTGATTGCGATATTCAGGCAGCGAGGTGTGCCACAGACACTCGTGTCGTTGATATTCTGTGAGAAGCTGGGCTTCAAACTCAACGCTACCCCTCGGCATCTGTGTGGAGAAAAACACCAATTAAACACTCAGTACACGAGCCATACAAAAAAAAAAACCATGGTTGGGAAATTATTTACATACAGGCAGGCAAAGTTCTTGTTTTTCTCGCCATGAAGCTGTTTGGCAACATGTATGTTAGCATGTGTGCAAACCTTTCTCCATGTGCAAGAGCTCAGATCGCCTACACATGTCTTGACAGACTAAGCTCCAGACATATGTTGACAACGACACATGGTGGGAACAAGGATTAGAACGACAAATAACCTCTTTAAACATACCTAAACATGGAGTGAGGGAACATGCTTCCAGGGGCACATCGGCACCTGGCCATGGTGTGCAACATATCATCTTTGGCATGGCCACAATGTGAAAGGTTGGGCATGTGTTAAAGGAGGGCTGTCTGTCTGACACAACAGCACATGCTACAGCTTATGGCCAAACACATCATCATCTTGGTCTGACTACACCCATGCACACCCTACTGTAGGCCATGCACCAACCATCCCCAGCCAATACAGGGGCACATTACAGGGATCAATGGAGATGTAAAGTACTGGGGCCAACCAGCCCTTAATATTTTGACCTGCTAATTAAGCTTAATTTAAGAAATACGTAAACATACTTGAACAATAGGCCCTACATGCCTATGGCCTACAGAGAATAAACCATGCACATACCAAAAACACAAGACAGGCCAGAAGCGCAAAAAACCACGTCCATACACACATTGCCTAAGCGCCATGTGAGAGACGCATCTGCGTTATGTACAAACGCATGTCAAGGACCAAGCACGTGAGATAACTTACCGTCACAGCAGCAGAGCAAGGATCACTGGACACCAGTAGCTCAATGTACATGGACGTCTGGACAAGGTGTGGTGGGCATTAGCAGAGCTTTATAGTCAGCTACACCAACCAGAGAACACCAATTATGCACATTATTAGCCTACACCTGCGAACAGGTCTAGCGGCAGCTAATTGGTGCAGATCACTCGATCGTCATTGGTTGCCGCTCCTTGAAAAGCTGCTCATCCCGGCAGACATTACGCTTGCTGGCCAGAGCCATTAAGTGAGTATTCGTGGGCAGACATGGAAAATGCGGCGTGGGGAGGGGGCTGAGGCGCGTGATTTGTTGGGCTAACGCCAAAGACTGGTGTAGCGGAATACCCATGGCTTATATTTTTGGGACGACATTGGCGTGGTGTGTCGACTATTAATTTGCATTTTGTACTGGGGGT
This sequence comes from Allobates femoralis, assembly GCA_033576535.1. Lineage (NCBI taxonomy): Eukaryota > Metazoa > Chordata > Amphibia > Anura > Aromobatidae > Allobates > Allobates femoralis. The sequence continues at coordinate 277,822,434 of JARQOC010000003.1, forward strand.
CCCATATTCTCAGTGACACATTTGTGTTTTTGTTTCCATTCACCATACAGGAGAATGGCTGCTGGACTGTAGACAGGAATGTTTGTACTGATGTGCACATCATCGATTACATCATACTGGTTGTGGTCAACGGACACTGGGACAAACATGGCTAGGATCAGACATGGCTTTGAGGTGTGACGCAGCAGAGATTGAACAGATGTGGATATCACCCATGCAAACACATGTGTAACCAAGTTCCACCATGAGGAGGCATGTGTCATCTGGTTTGTGACATCTATGCTTACTCACCCTGGGCTGGCCTGGTACGTAGTGGATTACTGTCTGTGGTTGGAAAACTACATATGCTATGCTGAATGGTTTCTGTGCCATGTATAGGCGAGATTAGTGGTGACACATGTCCCTTTGTAACTCACATAGGTCCAGATGTGCGCATTTCCCCCACTGAACAAAGTGTTAACGGATAGGAGGACAGGATGATTGGCCATGTACCGTTTGTTTCTCGGCCACTAATGGTTGCTGTCCTTGTATGGCTCCCTGGATGTGTTTTGTGCGCACACGAGAGCTCACATCTGCTTGGCTATAGTGTGTACTCCTATGTACTGATGTTATCTTTTGTAATGTACAGGTGCTGAGACCGAGGATGCAGAATATACATGACCAAAATATTATCGTGGCTCTTGCGGTGGTGGAAGAGTAAATGTGGCTTCAGGATCGGTATGACCGGTTGATGGGTCGCAGACAACGGCGGCTGTGGAGCCGGGATTGGCTTCACCGGCGGGAGACCCGGGGACACATGCAGCTGTTGTGTGAGCTGGAGCTGAACAATCCCGATGATTACCGAAACTACCTGCGTATGTCCCAGGACTGTTTCACCTTCCTTTTGGATCGTGTGAGGCCACTGATAGCCCGTCAGGACACTATGATGCGTCAATCGGTATCAGCTGAGGAGCGTTTGGCTCTAACTTTGCGGTTCCTGGCTACAGGGCAGTCAATGACATCCCTCACATACGCGGCACGTGTCTCTCTGCCCCTGCTGAGCCGCCTGATCCCTGAGACATGTGAGGCCATCTGGAGTGTTCTGCAACCATCCTACATGAAGATGCCAGAAACAGCCGCAGAATGGATGGAAGTAGGCCGAGGCTTTGAAACCCGGTGGAACTTCCCCAACTGTGGCGGGGCCTTGGATGGTAAGCACGTGAGGATTACTAAACCCGCCAACTCGGGCTCTTTGTTTTTCAATTACAAAAGGTATTTTAGTATAATCCTCATGGCTCTAGTGGATGCCAACTATGAGTTCCTGTACGTGGACGTTGGAATGAACGGCCGCAACTCAGATGGGGGAGTGTTCGCACGCTGCTCCTTGGCACAACTACTAAGGAGCGGTGGGCTCAACTTACCCTTAAATGACAAGACGACCCAACATCTCAACTTTGCGTTTGTGGCGGATGAAGCGTTCCCACTTCAGGAACACCTACTGCAGCCATATCCCCAGAGGGCCCTTACTTCTGAAAGACGCATTTTCAATTACCGGCTATCCCGGGCCCGCCGTGTGGTTGAAAATGCGTTCGGGATAATGGCGAATCGATTCCGGGTTTTTCATACGCCTATGCATATGAAACTGGAGTCTATTGACTCGGTAGTGCTGGCCTGCTGTGTGCTGCATAACTTCCTGCGTCGTAGGGATAGAGCATCATACACTCCAGGAGGTTCTGTAGATAATGCTGACGCCACAACAGGGGAGGTCCGTCCAGGGTCTTGGCGTGATGACGACCATGGTGTGGCGCCACTCCAGCCGCAGAGCCATGGTCGCACTCAGCAGGAGGCCAGGGACAGTAGAGATGCCTACTGCTCCTACTTCAATGGCTCTGGTGCAGTGAGCTGGCAGAACCAGCACATCTAGTGTGGTTGGTTCTGGAGGATCGTTCAAAGGGTGCCATGGTGGTAACAGCAGGGTTGCTGCACCATGTCTTTTTGTTTTATTTTCTTTCATTGTGTGCAGAGGTTTAAGTTAGTTAGTTAGATTAGGTTTTATTTGTGTTATGTTGGTGCTGCACAAAGGCTAATTTTTGATGATGTTGGGATCCCAAATTTAAATGTGTTGAGAATGTGACATGATGTTTCAATGTGCATTGTGTTTCCTTTCTGTATGTTCTTTTTTTCTTTCCCAAGGTCTGGATTGCTAAGTTCTAATAAATTTATTTGCATTGGATCCAAAATACTCTGTGTGAGCCTGATTACTTGGGGATGGAGGGCAGTGTGATCAAGGTTTGTGCTGTGGCCAGTGCTGTCACACACATTGCCACCTATGGCGGGGATGGACAGACAATATGTGTGGGTGGCCATGATGTTTGGCCAGGTTTTTGGGCAACAGTGTATGTGACTAATGTATGTACATAACACTTGTGGTTTGGTGTAGGCAGAGGGTCACCTGCACACAGCACATTGATGCAGGACATCATATTGTCAGGTGAGTTGAAGTACGTAGACACACACATCATGGGTATGTGGCATAGCAAGCTCCTCAAGACCATTGACATGTGTTACCACATATGCGAGCACCATTTGGCCTTTAATCACACATTGGTATCCAGACACACCACACATAGGACAATTTGTACAGAAAACACACATACTGTGTGTTGTAAGCTGCTACTGTGTGTCGCCTAAGCACCACTTAGCGCAATCGCCACACGCCGCTATGTCACAAGTGCTTATTGTGCATGACAAGGCAAACACTTCTACAATGCACACATGGCCCAGCACTGATCTTTTCATACGCACGGAGTATGTGACTGTAAACCGCTCGTGCATGACTCATAACCATCCCGTTAGCTCAATCCGCAACACTCAGCCATGTCACAAGCGCTTATTCCGTGGCACAGTCCGAAAAATACTACGTCATGTCTCCGCCATCTGCCCTTCGCGTCGTGCCCAATCAGAACACTCTTGTGTTGGCCAATGGTTGTGGTTTGGGCGCGGCGTGATGGACTGTGGCACGCCTATATGTTTTACCTGCTGCCATTGTTTCGCCCATATTACCTTGTTGTGGCGGCGTGTGAAGATGGTAGGGTAAGCTACAGATGGCAACTTGTGGCACCCGGCGGTGTATCCAGAGATAGATGTAACCTACCGTAGCGCACCTTGTTGCGGCGTGTAAAGTTGGTGCGATTACCGTTTGCAACCGTTTGTGCGTGCTCGTGCACGTGAAGCATCCGGTTGTTGCCACCTTCCAGTAGCGGCGTGTAAAGGTACCATTAGTGCAATAGTAAGGGTGGAGACACACGGGCGTGTGACTAGCGCAAGTGGAATGCGAGAAAAATTCACATTGCACTCGGACCAGTATCAGTAAATAATACTGGTCATATTAGTGCATTTTCAACGCACTTAACTTGCATTGCGAGGGAAATGCGAGTTCAATCGCAGCATGCTGCGATTGAATGCAATTTCCCTGCGTGAGTGGCTATTGTAAGTATATGGGAGTGAGAAAATCTTGCACCCATACAGCACACTGTGCGATAGTCGCACGTGTGTGCGCACTTACAATGTCTTCAAACAGCGCTGCTGTCAAATTGCCGGGTTGCCGACACAGTAACCTATCAGCTTTCACCGCGTAATAGCAGCGGTTAAAGCTGATGGGTTAAAATACAGCTGCTGTGCGGTGTTTGAATTTGCCGGGTTGCTGACACAGCAACCTATCAGCTTCCACCGCTGTGACAGCAGTGGTGAAAGCTGATTGGTTAAATTGGCTGGTAAATGCTTTCCATGGTTGTAAAAGACGTTGCTTTAAACCTCCAGGAAGTGCTGAGGGCAATGAAACAAACTGATCCTGGTACTGTACCCGAACAGAACAGACTGCTCATTGACCAATTTATTGAGGGGATTTTATCCTGTGCCCACAGAGTCCAGCTGTGTATGATGGCCATCCAGAACCCTGATCTAGACTTTGCACAATTCAAGGACAGGGCAATCAGGATACTGCAAGAAGAAGCAACAGCCAGTGACTCAGAACCTGCACAACGCCTTGCCATAACATAACCAAGAGGGGGCGCAGACTCCACAGACCACAGCAGGGGCCATTGTGCGGACTCTTGAGTTTATCACCATTGAGGCTCTGCATTTAAATGTTGAGGCACTGACTAAGAGCGTAGCATAGATGGCCAAAGCCATGCAACCGATGCAAGGATCCAAGCCGGCGGAGAAGATCGAGTTGGCTTCCAGCAGAGATGATGTCCTGTGGATGTGACAGAGGAGGAACTCCCTGACCAGAGTATGACGACTATGATTCTGAAGGAAAGCCTATCTGCCTGCTTGCGACAAACGAGGCCATATTGCAAGATCCTGCACTTTCAATGAGGATACCGTGGGGCAGCGTGCCACTCCTCAGGAATGAAACCAACTGGCCCACCAAAATGGCGCAACTGGTACGTGGGGGACGCCCGATCCTGCCTTTCATACTAGATGGTATTCCCATGACAACTTTCTTGGACACCGACTCACAGGTGACATCAATACTGTATATCCTTTTCAAAAGATACTGGGCAGACTCTGCCATTACACGTGGTCCCGATGATGACTTTACTATCTATGCTAGTAACAGTAAACCTGTGCCACAGATTGGGTTTAAAGAAGTGACCATAAATGAGGGGGGTGGAATTAAAAGCCCAGGGATTGATAATTGTTGATGTTGATCGACAAGAAAGTAACCCAATGATAACCTTAAGCACTAATGTAATTGAAAATTGTCTTGTGGAGATTATTGTCTTATTAAAACAGGTTGCTGAAACTGCCAACCATGGGCAGCGAGTCCTGCAGAAGGAGATAAAGGCCTTGATGCTGAGACAGCAGGTAGAGTTGTCCAGAGGAGAAGTTGGCAGTGTAAGAGTAAGTGATTCGGTACCCATTGAAATACCTGCACGAAGTGAAATGCTAATCTGGTGTAGGGCAGTAATAGGCCTTAGAGGGCGAGATTACCAAGCCCTGGTAGAGCTCGTGTACACGGATAGTATGCCCACTGTCCTGACAGCCAGAGTTGTAGTTGATGTCCACAAGAGGAGAGTACTGGTACATATCTTAAATTGCGATGAAGAAGAAGTTAAAGTTAAGTATGCTACCATTGCTAAACTGTATACTGTCAACAACAACTCCATTAAGGCAGTAGAGCCCTTAAACCCGTCTGAGCAGGTGGAAGATAATGGCTCAGAGGGAAAGCTGGAGGATTGGTGCCAGAAGTTACATGTAGGCCCAGACTCCACTCCTTCACATCAAAAGCATTGATTTTACCGGGTAGTGCAGAAATATGAACAAGTCTTTAATAAAAATCCTTTAGACTTTGGCAGGTAAAACGGGTTCTACATCATATCCCCACAGGTGATCATCCGCCCATTAAAGAAAGATACAGGCCTGTACTACCAGCTCACTATCAATGTGCCAAAGAGATGTTATGGGAGATGAAGGAGGAGGGGGTGATAAGAGATAGTTGTAGCCCCTGGGCAGCTCCTCTAGTCCTGGTGAAAAAGAAGGATGGTACAATGAGATTGTGTGTAGGTTACAGGCAGATTAACCGCAAAACACATAAAGATGCATACCCATTGCCCAGAATTGATGAGTCATTGGCTGCATTGAGGACTGCTAACTACTTTTCCACCTTAGATCTTACCAGTGGGTATTGGCAGGTTCCTGTAGCAGAGGCAGACCGGGAGAAGACAGCGTTTGCCACGCCAATGGGCCTCTGCGAGTTCAATTATATGCCATTTGGACTCTGCAATGCACCGTGAACATTCCAGAGGTTGATTTAGTGCTGCCTGGGACACAAAAACCTTTAAACCGTCTTACTGTACCTGGATGACATCATATTCTACTCCAAGACATATGAAGACCATTTGGAGCACTTGGCTGAAGTATTTGAAGTGTTATCCAGCTATGGCATGAAAGTAAAGCCATCCAAGTGTCAACTTTTGAAGCCAATGGTACAGTATCTCAGTCACGTTGTCAGTGCTGAAAGTGTAGCACCAGATCCAGAAAAAATCACTGTCATTAGGGACTGGCCAAGACCCACCATAGTCAAAGAGGTGAGGCAGTTCCTGGGACTGGTAGGATACTACATGAGATTCATCAAGGGATCAAGGGATTTATGATGATGACTGCACCCCTGCAAGACCTCCTGGTAGGCCAGTCCAAGAAGGCTAAGAACCCGAGTCCTCCATTTGAATGGGCAGCAAAGCAGAATATCCCTTCAATCGGTTGAAGTGGGCTCTGACGGTGGATGAGATCCTAGCCTATCCTGATTAGAGCCAGCCATGTGTGTTGTACACTGATGCCAGCAATGTGGGATTAGGAGCAGTTTTGTCCCAGGTGCAAATAGGCAGAAAAAGAGCCATAGCCTATGCCAGCAGGAAGCTCCATCCTAGAGAAAGGAATCCAGAAAACTACAGCTCGTTCAAGTTAGAGTTCCTAGCTGTAGTCTGGGCAGTTACAGAGTGTCTCAAGCATAACCTGGCTGCAGCGAAATTTACCATCTTCACGGACAACAATCCGTTGACTTACATGCAGACAGCAAAGCTAGGTGCACTGGAGCAGCGATGGATGGCCTGACTGTCAAATTACAACTTTACGATGAACTATCGGGCAGGCCACAAGAATGTTAATGCAGATGCGCTGCCCAGGATACCCCATTTGTTGTATGAGGGAGAAGACCTGAATGAGTTGGAAGAGATAGAGCTACCAGCTCTTCACTGCCCTCATGTGACGCAATGTAGGAACTATGTGAGAGACCAACATCAAGAAACCAGACTGAATCTGTTACCCTACCAAAGACAAGTAGAGACTCAAGACAGTGACCCAGCTGTATGCTTAGTCAAAGAATTACTGACGCAGGAAGGCTCGTATCCTGGTCCAGATGCTCCACCAGAAGCCCAACAGCTGTAGAAAGAGAAGAGCAAACTGTTCATTTATGGAGGAAAATTGTGCAGACTTTACACCAATCCCAGAACCCATGAGCTTTTGAGGCAAATAGTAGTGCCAAGAAGGGATGTAAAGATGGTACTAGAGGCTTACCATGATAGAGCAGGACATTTTGGGTGGAAGAAACTGGAGGTTCTGCTGGAAGAAAGATTCTATTGGGTTGGCATAAGGAGAGCCATCGAAAACTGGTGCAGAGACTGTGAACCATGCAACCTGACAAGAAAGGATTGAGATACATAGAGAGCCCCACTGCAGCCAATCATCACCAAACACTTGCTGGAACTTGTGGCTTTGGTTGACGTGAAGCTGAGTCCAAGTAGAACAGGCCATGTGCGGCCTCACCATAGTAGGCCACTACTCCCGTTTCCTTGTGGTAATACCTGTGAAGGACCTTACAGCCAAAATAGCGGCTAAAGCATTCTAGGCTCTTTTTTGTAGACCCTATAGTTATCCTGAACAGGTGTTGACAGATCAAGGACCAGCTTTTGAAGCAGATATCTTTCAAGAGTTCTGTAATATGTATGGGTGTAAGAAGATAAAAACTACTCCATACCACCCACAAACAAATGGAATGTGTGAAAAGATGAACCAGGTAGTCATAGACCTGCTAAAGACCTTACCAATGGAAGAAAGAAGCTTGTGGCCAGAAAAGTTACCAGATTTAGTGGACTTATACAACCGTATCCCAGTGAGTTCCACCAGTTGTACTCCAGCATATCTCATGAGAGCAAGACCTGGCAAATTACCCATTGACCTGGATATGGGCATCATGAATCCAGATGTAGATTCACCAAATTCTGATTGGGATACAGAACACCATCAACAGTGCTGTAAAGTACAAGAGAGCGTAGATAGAAGCTTGTCCCAAGCAAGGGATAGATAATAAAAATCCTATAACAAGCATGTTCCTGCAACTCCCTTGAAACAGGTGAGCAAGTACTTAAGAGGAAAATACGTACTAATAAACTTGATGACCATTATGAAGCAGTACTATATACTGTGTTACCATCAAACTTCGACAATACCAAGGTGTCAGTAGGGAAAGACATCAGCAGCAGTTTCCAGAGACCATCTTAAAGTATGCCCTAGCTTATTGAAGGATTAAGAGAAAGCGCCAGAAATACCTCCACCTGTGAAACCGAAAGAAGACGAAGTAATTTATACGGTGTTAGGAGACTTTCCAAAGACATGGACACAGTACAATGGAGCAATAGTTGTTCCCATGTTATTGTTTCCCCAGACAGTGGTACCTGAACCAGCAAGACGTGAAGAACCGCCAGCTGAGATATCAGAAGCTGCACCTGTAGAAGAACAGGAAGAACAGTGAACTAGTCAGTCCCATGGTAAGACTAAGAAGACATTCTAATATACAAGTGTTACGCAGACCTACACCTAGCACAGAGCCTAATGAACCCACTACACTAGTACGACAAACTAGAAGTCAAACCAGACCATCAGAATTACCTGTACTGCATAAATCAACCCGTAGTAGCAGAAGGTCAGATCCCAGCACATTATAGGGATTAGAATGCAGTTCAGATGGGTTTAAATGTAAATATGTTTGTCTTGTTTGTACAGTTGTGGCCAAAAGTATTGACACCCCTGCAATTCTGTCAGATAATACTCAGTTTCTTCCTGAAAATGATTGTAATCACAAATTCTTGGGTATTATTGTCTTCATTTAATTTGTCTTCAATGAAAAAACACAAAAGAGAATGAAGCAAAAAGCAAAACATTGATCATTTCACACAAAACTCCCAAAATGGGCCAGACAAAAGTATTGGCACCCTCAGCCTAATACTTGGTTGCACAACCTTTAGCCAAAATAACTGCGACCATCAATGAGTTTCTTACAATGCTCTGCTGGAATTTTAGACCATTCTTCTTTGGCAAACTGCTCCAGGTCCCTTATATTTGAAGGGTGCCTTCTCCAAACTGCCATTTTTAGATCTCTCCACAGGTGTTCTATGTGATTCAGGTCTGGACTCACTGCTGGTCACCTTAGAAGTCTCCAGTGCTTTCTCTCAAACCATTTTCTAGTGCTTTTTGAAGTGTGTTTTGGGTCATTGTCCTGCTGGAAGTCCCATAACCTCTGAGAGAGACCCAGATTTCTCACACTGGGCCCTACATTATGCTGCAAAATTTGTTGGTAGTCTTCAGACTTCATAATGCCATGCACACAGTCAAGCAGTCCAGTGCGAGAGGCAGCAAACAACCCCAAAACATCAGGGAACCTCCGCCATGTTTGACTGTAGGGACCGTGTTCTTTTCTTTGAATGCCTCTTTTTTTCTCCTGTAAACTCTATGTTGATGCCTTTGCCCAAAAGCTCTACTTTTGTCTCATCTGACCACAGAACATTCTTCCAAAACGTTTTAGGCTTTCTCAGGTAAGTTTTGGCAAACTCCAGCCTGGCTTTTTTATGTCTTAGGGTAAGAAGTGGAGTATTCCTGGGTATCCTACCATACAGTCCCTTTTCATTCAGACGCCGACAGATAGTACGGGTTGACACTGTTGTACCCTCGGGTTGCAGGGCAGCTTGAACTTGCTTGGATGTTAGTTGAGGTTCTTTATTAGTGATGAGCGAGTATGCTCTGCGCTGCTCGGTACTCGCACGAGTATCACTGTACTCGGGCTACTCGGCGAGCACCGAGTAATCTCGCGATACTCGTGCTGTGCTCGTGGTCCTCATCCCTGCATGTTGGCGCTCTTTTGAGAGCCAGCCCACATGCAGGGATTGGCTGGCAGACCACTGCAATGCCACAGCCCTGTTAGTTGTGGCATTGCAGTGATTGGCCGGCCTGCACAGCGTGACCGAGCCTTTATAAGACCCGGCCGCGCTGTGCTCTGCACACAGCCATCCAGACAGTGAGTGTAGGGAGAGTGTCTGCTGCTGCTTAGGGACAGATTTGCGGCCCTCATAGGTAGATCCGGAGCAGGGCTGCAAACTGCTGCTGACCACAACAGTCCTTCTCAGGACTAATCTAGGAGGATATAGGCAGGGTGATCCAGATCGTAATCAAAGCTTTTCTGTGACCATAACAGTCACCAGACTGGTGTACTTACTACCTTAATACAGGTTAGGGACTAAAATCCTAATCTCCTGTCACCATTACAGTCACCAGACTGTTGTACTTACTACCTTAATACAGGTTAGGTACTAAAATCCTACTCTCCTGTGACCATTACAGTCACCAGACTGTTGTACTTACTACCTTAATACAGGTTAGTGACTAAAATCCTAATCTCCTGTCACCATTAAAGTCACCAGACAGTTGTACTTACTACCTTAATACAGGTTAGGGACTAAAATCCTAATCCCCTGTGACCATTACAGTCACCAGACTGTTGTACTTACTACCTTGATACAGGTTAGGGACTAAAATCCTAATCTCCTGTGACCATTACAGTCACCAGACTGTTGTACTTACTACCTTGATACAGGTTAGGGACTAAAATCATACTCTCCTGTGACCATTACAGTCACCAGACTGTTGTACTTACTACCTTGATACAGGTTAGGGACTAAAATCCTACTCTCCTGTGACCATTACAGTCACCAGACTGGTGTACTTACTACATTGATACAGGTTACGGACTAAAATCCTACTCTCCTGTGACCATTACAGTCACCAGACTGTTGTACTTACTACCTTAATACAGTTTAGGGACTAAAATCCTAATCTCCTGTGACCATTACAGTCACCAGACCGTTGTACTTACTACCTTGATACAGGTTAGGGACTAAAATCCTACTCTCCTGTGACCATTACAGTCACCAGACTGTTGTACTTACTACCTTGATACAGGTTAGGGACTAAAATCCTACTCTCCTGTGACCATTACAGTCACCGGACTGTTGTACTTACTACCTTAATACAGGTTAGGGACTAAAATCCTAATCTCCTATGACCATTACAGTCACCAGACTGTTGTACTTACTACATTGATACAGGTTAGGGACTAAAATCCTACTCTCCTGTGACCATTACAGTCACCAGACTGTTGTACTTACTACCTTGATACAGGTTAGGGACTAAAATCCTAATCTCCTGTGACCATTACAGTCACCAGACTGTTGTACTTACTACCTTGATACAGGTTAGGGACTAAAATCCTACTCTCCTGTGACCATTACAGTCACCAGACTGTTGTACTTACTACCATCATACAGGTTAGGGACTAAAATCCTACTCTCCTGTGACCATTACATTCACCAGACTGGTGTACTTACTACCTTAATACAGGTTAGGGACTAAAATCCTAATCTCCTGTGACCATTACAGTCACCAGACTGTTGTACTTACTACCTTAATACAGGTTAGGGACTAAAATCCTAATCTCCTGTGACCATTACAGTCACCAGACTGTTGTACTTACTACCTTGATACAGGTTAGGGACTAAAATCCTACTCTCCTGTGACCATTACAGTCACCAGACTGTTGTACTTACTACCTTGATACAGGTTAGGGACAAAAATCCTACTCTCCGGTGACCATTACAGTCACCAGACTGTTGTACTTACTACCTTAATACAGGTTAGGGACTAAAATCCTAATCTCATGTGACCATTACAGTCACCAGACTGTTGTACTTACTACTTTAATACAGGTTAGGGACTAAAATCCTAATCTCCAGTGACCATTACAGTAACCAGACTGTTGTACTTACTACATTGATACAGGTTAGGGACTAAAATCCTAATCTCGTGTGATCTGAACAGTCACCAGACTGTTGTCGCTGTATACAGGCAAAATGCGCAAGGGCGTTGGCAAAGAACAAGGAAGTGGACGTGATGGTGGTGCAGGCAGAGGCCGAGGTCGTGTGCAAGCACTAATTTCGCAACACCAAAGTGGAACATCTACTTGCTCGCAAGTCCTGTCCCAAATTCTTGGGCCCGCAGCAGTACACCGCTCTTGAAGCAAGACCAGTGTCAACAGGTTGTTACTTGGATAGCGGATAATGCTTCAAGTCAGATGGGCACCTCCACAAACACCCTGTCTTCCACACGGTCAAGTGTCAGTAGCCATGATACTGCACCGCACATTTCCCAACCTGATCCTCCTTCCTACCACCAGGCCGAGTACACGTCCACGGACATTACTGATCCCACACTAGGACACTCGGAAGAGCTGTTCACGTATCCATTCGCAGAATCTGGCCTCTCGCCAGCTCCTGTTGAAGTGGGTGATGAGGAGATGGTATGTACAGATGCCCAAATATTTGAGCAGCCACTTTCTCACGAACGGAACGTCGGCAACATGTCTCAACAAGGGGTGGACGATGATGAGACACAATTGCCAGGAAGTCAGGAGGAAGATCAGGGTGCGGACGAGGAAGACGACGTGGTGGATGATCCAGTAGCTGACCCAACATGGCAGGAGGATATGCAGAGTGAGGCCAGCAGTGCACAGGGGGAGGGAGGCGTAGCATCCCAACAGGCAGTACGAAGCAGGGTCGTGTCCGCAGGAAGAAGGCAGGCAACCGTTCCCAGGAACAACAACACGACTCAAGGTGCTTCTGCAAATGTTAGGTCTTCCCGAGTCTGGGAGTTTTTTAAGTTGGCTCCAGATGACTCTAAAAAGGCCATTTGCAACACCTGCCATGCCAGTATCAGCAGGGGTACGAAAACTAGCAGCCTGACCACCACCAGCATGATCAGGCACATGTCAGCCAAGCACCCGACTTTGTGGGAAGTACAACAGAGTCGAGGAGCGGTGCTTGCTGATGTCACTGCTACGTCTTTGCGTGTTGTGCGTGTCCATGCTGGCCGCGAACAAGCCTCCGGCCCTGCACCTGAAGTTGCCCACGCACAAATAACACCACCATCAAGCACGTCCTTGTCCCAGCGCAGCGTTCAATTATCCATTCAGCAAACATTTGAACGCAGGCGCAAATACGCTGCCAACGCCCCACATGCCACAGTCCTGAATTCTCACATTTCGCAACTCATAGCGCTAGAAATGTTGCCTTTCCGGCTGGTGGAGACGGAAGCATTCCGCGACCTGATGGCGGCTGCTGTCCCACGTTACTCGGTCTCCAGCCGCCACTATTTCTCCAGATGTGCCGTCCCCGCATTGCATAACCACGTGTCCAACAGCATCACACGTGCCCTGAACAACGCTGTTTCAGCCAAAGTCCACCTAACCACAGACACGTGGACAAGTGCTTGTGGGCAAGGCCGCTACATCTCCTTGACGGCACACTGGGTTAATATTGTGGAGGCTGGGACCCAGTCTGAGCGAGGGACGGAACACGTCCTTCCCACACCAAGGATAGCAGGCTCTACCTCTGTCAGGGTTTCACCGACACTCTACAGCTCCGGAATGTCATGCTCCTCAGCCTCCTCCTCCTGTGCATCCTCATCCACTGTACCCTCCACACCAGTCCCAAGCTGGAAGCACTGCAGCACTGCCTCTGCGAAGCGGCAACAGGCTGTGCTGAAGCTAGTCTGCATAGGTGACAAACCCCACAATGCAGAAGAGGTGTGGACAGCTCTGAAACAGCAGGCAGATCACTGGCTCACACCTCTGAACCTAAAGCCAGGAAAGGCCGTGTGTTACAATGGCCGGAACCTGGTGGCAGCTTTGAGGCGAGGCCAGCTGTCGCATGTTCCATGCGTGGCCCATGTGCTCAACCTGGTGGTTCAGAGGTTTCTTTAGTCATACCCAGCGCTGTCTGAATTGCTGGTAAAAGTTCGCCGTGTGTCTGCACATTTTCGCAAGTCACCTGCTGCTTCAGCCGGCCTTGCCGGCTTTTAGCGCCATTTGCGTCTTCCGGCCCTCAGACTGGTGTGTGATGTCCCCACGCGTTGGAATTCAACTCTGCACATGTTGGTCAGGATATGTGAACAGAAGAGGGCAGTTGTGGACTACCTGCATCACCTAAGCCGTCGGAAAATGGGTCAAACTCCACACATAACACCTGAGGAGTGGAGATGGATGTCCGACCTATGTACCGTCCTCCAAAACTTTGAGGACTCCACCAAGATGGTGAGCGGCGATGACGCCATTATTAGCGTCACCATACCACTACTCTGCCTTCTAAAACGGTCTCTGCTGAAAAACAAAGAGGATGCATTGCAGGCCGAGCGCGATGACTTGGAGCAAGAAACAGTAGTGGGTGTGGGTGAAAACACACAGCCCAGCCTCATCTCATCACAACGTGCAGTGGAGGACTATGATGAGGAGGAGGAGGATGAAGACATGGAGCAACTCTCTGGCCAAATTGAGGATATGACATGCACACCAGTCATACCCTCGATTCAGCGTGGCTGGCCAGAGGACAGGGGAGATGAGGAGGAGGAGGAGGAGGACAGCATGTTCAGTCATCGTGTTGGTCTGGATACTGAAGTGATGGCTGTTAAGAGTCTGGCGCACATGGCTGACTTTATGGTAAGCTGCCTGGCTCGTGACCCTCGCTTTCAGAACATCTTGGCCGACAATCAGTACTGGTTGGCAACACTGTTAGACCCACGCTACAAGGAGAACTTTATGTCTCTCATTCCTGAGGCGGAGAGGTCAGCCAAAATGCAGCAGTTCCAGAAGGCCATAGTCACGGAAGTAGGCAAATCATTCCCCTCACAAAACACTAGCGGCATAGGTCAGGAATCGGTGGACGACCAAGGCGTACAGCCGAAAGGGGCACAAGTCCAATCCGCCAGAGGTAGGGGAACAGTCTTTACGATGTGGGACAGTTTTCTCAGCCCCTCACGTACCACAGCCCCTGAGGTGCGGGGTTGTGCCACAAGAAATGCTAAGTTTGGCCAGATGCTGAAGGAGTACCTTGCAGATCGAACAACTGTACTGCGAGATTCCTCTGTGCCTTACAATTATTGGGTCTCCAAGCTGGACACGTGGCATGAATTGGCTCTCTACGCCTTGGAAGTCCTGGCCTGCCCTGCCGCTAGCGTTTTGTCAGAGCGTGTTTTCAGTGCCGCAGGTGGAATCATTACTGATAAACGCACCCGCCTGTCAACTGAAAATGCTGACAGGCTGACTCTGATCAAGATGAACAAGGGTTGGATTGGGCCAGACTTCACCACACCACCAACAAATGACAACTGAATTTAAATTTTGTTCTGGGAATTTGCCATGTACCTCCACTCACCCATGGGTACACATGTGGACTTTGGCTAATCGCTGGACTGCTCCTCCTTTTCCTCATGTGCCACCATGATGACCGTTACAATAGTTAGGCTGTTGTTTCAGGTATACCCGCAGTGGTAAATTTTTTCGCCCATTCTTTTAGAATGGGCATTACAACGACAGGGGACCCGCTCCTTTTCAATGGGAAAAATGTTTTGAGGCCCTCATGCACGTCTCTATCCAGGGACAATGTGGAGCCTCCCAATTTTTGGCTGCCCTGCCAAAGGCCTATACTACAATACACCCACTTGAGGTTTACAGGCCCTACTGCATGTCTGTATGCATGAGTCATTGTTGAACCTCCCAATTTTTGGCTGCCCTGCCAAAGGGCTATACTACAATACACCCACTTCAGGTTTACAGGCCCTCCTGCACGTCTCTATCCAGGGACAATATGGAGCCTACCAATTTTTGGCTGCCCTGCCAAAGGGCTATACTACAATACACCCACTTCAGGCTTACAGGCCCTCCTGCACGTCTCTATCCAGGGACAATATGGAGCCTCCCAATTTTTGGCTGCCCTGCCAAAGGGCTATACTACAATACACCCACTTCAGGTTTACAGGCCCTCATGCACGTCTCTATCCAGGGACAATATGGAGCCTCCCAATTTTTGCCTGCCCTGCCAAAGGGCTATACTACAATACACCCACTTCCTTACAATGGGCACTTCAGGTTTACAGGCCCTCATGCACGTCTCTATCCAGGGGCATTGGTGAACCTCACAATTTTGGACTGCCCTGGCAAAGGAAAATACTACAATAGACCCAGTTCCTCAAAATGTGCACATTATGTCAAGAGGCCTTCATGTATGTCTCTTCTCAGGGACATCGGAGTGCCGCACAATGTTTTCACGTAAAATCTTTCATGTAATCACAAAAAGTAACATACACCAGCTGTATCTCACTATTGGATATGTGCCCTTAACATTTCCACCCTGAATATTCATTTTGGTGTAATTTTGGAAGGTTTTCTGGTGACTCCGTAAAATTGGCGTGAAACTCGGACAAGATTGTTCACAGCTGTGACTTTTGAGTGAGAAATGCTTCCAGGGGTCTTCCCTATGGTGTTGCCATGTCATTTGAGCACTCTTCTGAGACTTTTGTGACATTTTTAGGGTTTCTACATGCTGCCGGCAGTCATTTCATAAAAATACTCGGGCCTCCCATAGGATAACATTGGGCTCGGTACTCGGGCCGAGTACACGAGTATCTCGGGATGCTTGGCCCGAGCTTCGAGCACCCGAGCATTTTAGTACTCGTTCATCACTATTCTTTATCCACCATCCGCACAATCTTGCGTTGAAATCTCACGTCAATTTTTCTTTTCCGTCCACATCTAGGGAGGTTAACCACAGTGCCATGGGCTTTAAACATCTTGATGACACTGCGCATGGTAGACACAGGAACATTCAGGTTTTTGGAGATGGACTTGTAGCCTTGAGATTGCTCATGCTTCCTCACAATTTGGTTTCTCAAGTCCTCAGACAGTTGTGGTAAAGACTTTGTGTAAATATTTCATTATCAGCCAATGGTGGAAGGACTAATCACCAAAGTGACTGCTTTTAGAATTTTCTTGTTTTTTGTTATTTTTTTTTTGAGACTCTGTACATTTTCATTGTCATTTAATCTTGTTAATGTTAATAATTGTTCATGTTTTCCCTTTGAAAAAAAGGGATTACCTCAGTCTGGGAGTACTGAATATCACTACAGGGGAATGTAGCACCCCAGATTCCGGATGCCAATATGTCATTATCTTCCCCGGGTGGTAGTGTCATACCTGAGAGCAACAGAGGGAGTTTACACCATGCAAAAGCCAAAGCACACAACACCTTTTTGCCCTCCAGGCCAGAAGGGAGAGACCTAAACCCTGGTTCAGGGTAAGCTCCCCTATAAATTCTGGTCTGGGGCAGAGTTAGTCAGTTCAGTTCCTATGAGGACTGAGGAAGACATCCTGTCGACTGGGGCAGTGCTAAGCTCATCCCAGTGAAGCCAAGCTTAGCTTAAGTGATCCGTATGCAAGGGTCTGAGAAAGCAGTGGAGAGCCTGGGGAGCAGAGCGGTGTCGAGCTCACCCCAGAGGAGTCATCACCAGGAAAACAGACACTGGAGTCCAAGGCTGTGCAGGGCCTAATGTTCCGGCAGCCAATACCAGAGGGTGGGGGTTT
This sequence comes from Allobates femoralis, assembly GCA_033576535.1. Taxonomy (NCBI): domain Eukaryota; kingdom Metazoa; phylum Chordata; class Amphibia; order Anura; family Aromobatidae; genus Allobates; species Allobates femoralis. The sequence continues at coordinate 277,839,709 of JARQOC010000003.1, forward strand.
CCAAGTTCCCCATCTACACCAAAGTGCCCGGACGCAAAGCAGCTTATAAAGCCAAAGAGCAGCCGCCAGAGAAGTGGGGCTGGAGAAAGGCTCGAGCTGCCTGCCATACGGCACACTGCAGGAGAGAGAGGGCCACAGCTCAGCTTAAGAAGCCGCAGGGACCTACTAAGAAAGAGCAGCAGGGAGGCCTCAGAACTTGCTGGGTGAGGAGATCCCCAAGTTGCTCCCAGGTTGCCGGATTCCATCGATATCATCTGTCCCTGTGTTGGTATCCCCAGTAAAGGACCAACAAACCGTGAGTCTGTCAATTATTTTACGCCCTCCATCCTGCCCCCTACAACCTTGCAACATCCACTGCCCTGTGGATCTGCTTCACTCGTGGGGTGCCACTACATCCCAGCTGCCCATCCATCATCCCCAAAGGTTCTGCAGCAGCAGTAGCCACTTACAGCTACAAACCATGGGTGACCTCACAAATAACTTTCCCTATTTCCCAAAAACTCCCTTTATAACTGAACCCACAGTCATGGAAGCTGGATCTCGACCCCTGTGACTCCCTAGAAGTGTTAACAGCCCGATTCCAAGTACCACATGGCCATGGGCGCATCACATTTACTGTAAAATCCTGAGTGACAACCTCCTTCCCTCCTCCAGGATATTAAAAATGGGTCATTGCTGGGTGTTCCAGCATGACAATGACCCAAAACATACAGCCAAGGCAACAAAGGAGTGGCTGAAAGAGAAGCACATTAAGGTCATGGAGTGGCCTAGCCAGTCTCCAGACCTTAATCCCATACAAAGACATGGAGGGAGCTGAAGCTCCGAATTGCCAAGTGTCAGCCTCAAAATCGTAATGATTCTGAGATGATCTGCAAAGAGGAGTGGACCAAAACTCCTCCTGACATGTGCGCTAATTCCATCAACGACTACAAGGAACCAGAGGGATCAAATACTTATTTCTCTCTGCAAAATGCAAATAGATTTATACAATTTAGACAATGTGATTTTCTGGATTTTATTTTAGATATTCTATCACTCACCGTTAAAATTAATCTATTCTTAAAATTATAGACTGTTCTTGTCTTTGTCAGTGGGCAAACTTCAGCAAGGGATCATAATTATTTCCTTCACTGTAAGTAAAATAGACTACTGAAATCGTTGAATCAGGACGTATCATCTATAAAGTCTAAGGCTGGGTTCACATTTGTGTTTGAGATGCAGCGTATGCAAACACAGCCAAACGCATGCATACTGCGTCCCTATGTTTAAAATAGGGATGCATAGTACCTGCGTTTGGCTGCGTTCGCCTGTGTTTGTGTTCGCCTGCGTAAAAAACAAGCTTTCTTGAAGGCACCTCGGACGCAACTTGTTGCATTTTTTTGTGCTTACAAGAGAGTTTGTTTTGTACGCAAGCCTCCAGAAGCGCCCAAATCATGAATGTGATCCTATGTGAATGCATTGCCATCTGCAGGTCAAGTATAAGTACACAAGTGTTCACATAGAATCACCCATAGAAAACCGGAGGGAAACCGATCAGCTGATGTGTCCCCTGACAGCATCAACTGATCGGTTTAAATCGCCCTCTGCCGCCGCTGATCTCTTCCTCCCGGCCGTCACCGAGGATCAGCGATGGCCAGGAGGCGGAGATCAGCGGCAGTGGCCGGGAGGAAGCGATCAGCAGCAGTGGCCGGGAAGCGGCGATCAGCAGCGGCCAGGAGGTGGAGATCAGTGATGGCTGCTGGGAGGCGGCAATCAGTGGCAGTGGCCGGGATGCGGCGATCAGTGGCGGCCAGGAGGCGGAGATCAGCAGTGGCAACCAGGAGGCGGCGATCAGCGGCGGCAGCCAGGAGGCGACGATCAGCAGCAGCCGAGAGGAAGAGATCAGCAGCGGCGAAGGGCAATTTAAACTAACAGCTGCCGCTGATCTCCACCTCCCGGACGCCGGGACCGCTGTTTGTGGCCGGGCACATAAACAGTGACATACTATGTGAATGCATACGGAGAATCACAGCTGTGTTCACATCAGTATGACCACATTCGGCACTGCATTTGCGTCTAGTTTGAATTTAGCCTAACAGGTTATTAATGGAGCACCTCAAGAGATATAGACATATTGATAAGTTAATTAATCCAAAAGTAGGCTCTAATTGAGGTTGTGTTCTACTGTAACGCTGAGGCTGGATTCACACTGCCATATGACTAACTCAAGGATTGCGTCAAAATGCGCTATCTGGCTGGTGGCTCCTCTTACCTCAGCATGTCAGCTTCATGTATTTCTATGAAGTTGATGTAATTTGGTCAGGAGATCCGCAGCTAGTCCAGCAGTGCTATGCGAGCCTCGCGCTGGTCATACTTTAGTGTGACTCCAGCCTAAGGCAAATTATTGTTTACAAGACAGGATCATCTGAGAAAAATCTCACTTTATGCTAAGGGGGCCATTCAGAATTTGGCAGTATCTCTCTCCAAACCATTTTTCCCCTCCTTATTCTAATTATGTGCATACCAATGTAGCAGTAGGAAAACTTACATTGATTATAGTTGAAATGAAAAATAATGTATAAAAAGTTTAGATTCTACTGTATCATTAAAGATGTCTAAATTAAATCCTTCCGAACTGCACTGCAGACCATACGACAGCTCATTTTTGTCTACAGAAGTTTGTAGCTGAATCATTTGAATATTTCAGATGCAGGAACACAGCTGTTCAAGGGAATGAAATTCACATGACCATATAAACCTACAGGCTTAATTAACTTCTGTAAAACTCAGCATATAATTCATAGGAAAATCTACAATAGAATGCCTGAATGATTTTATGCTGACATTTGTGTTTACTTTGAATGAGAAAACATATATCTGAAGAAGTCCCAAAGTCACCATGATTCTAGCTAAGGTGACCTGTGCTATTTCAGTAATATAACAGTTTGAATCTGCATGGTGCTCTTAGGCATTTATCATTTCCATATATTTGGTTATAATTAGCATAAAATAATTAGCTCTCTTAAATTTAATGTGTTTGTAATTTTCATAAAATTAATTAAAATATGACTGTAAGACAATAAGGATCACCTCTTTTGATTCTTTTCAATTGATTTATAACTGATTAAATATTTGATGTTGAATAGAAGAACGTTCACAGGCTTATAGCACAACACATTGACAGTGCACATACAGAAATGAGCTACTCCTTCAGTATTATTTCCTAGAAACAATGCTTCTAAGAAGGTATTCATCCATAATGGAGCATGTAATGTTTCACAATTTTTGTAAAGTCTGAGACTCTTCGGTATACAAAGAGAGATGAGTTGATCAATTCGCGGAGTATCGAGTTTGTATCATAATTTCTCAAATTTGCCGTTTCATGCAAATTCAAACATTTTGAAAGTATATTAATGGTCCCCCAAAAAAATTTGCCTGGCACCATTTCCCACACTGCTGAAGCATCAGCAAGCAGTTAAACATCATTTTGCATTGTTGCATGGTCTTCCCTATCTGCATCTATGACATCTTAAGGATTATCATGCGTGAGCCATCATAGATTCCTATTGGAGGAAAGTTTGTACAGCAGCGTCGTTTTCCAACTTCAGTGTCATTAGGTAAGTCTCCTACTCTTGAAGAGTATAAATTCTTACTGCAGCGGTGTCCTCTTTCTCCTGTAGAGTTTAAGCTCTTATGGTCAGCGGGATTCTCTTTTACTTCTGTAGAGTGTAAGCATTTATGATTAGTGGCATGCTCTATTTCTCACGTCTGTTGAGTGTAAGCTTTTATGGTCAGTGGTGTTCTCTTTTTCTCTCACCTGTAGAGTGCAAGATATTTTAATCCGCAAGTTCTTCTCTCTCTTTCTCATAGTTGTAGAGTGTAAGCTCTTACGATCTGCATGGTCTTCTATCTCCTGAACAGTGTAAGCACTTAAAGGTCCTCTCTCCTGTAGAATGTAACCTCTAGGATCAGCAAGGTTCTCTCACGTCTCACTCCTTTGTGTATTTTATGAGCAGTTACAAGCATTCTAATATTGAAATTCATGCAAATTTATTTATTAAGAAATCAAATGTTTTGGGAAAATTCGGTGAAATCGGCAAGGGTGAACTTTAAAAAATTTGCTTACATCTAGTTACAGGTTAACGACCATGGCCAATTGGGATTCATGTGGTGCCTAGATCTGAAATATAATGACATCTGTGCAATATTGTAAGGTTGGGAGATAATTGTGTTTGAGGTAGGAATATACAGCCCCAACATCTCCACAGAAGGGAGACTGGTGGCCATGGTGTATTCACCTCTCTGCTGGTCCCGTGGTCTGTGCCCTGGATCCATCTTCTACTTCCTGCTCTCAGGCCCTGCATCTGTGTAGCAGGAATTCTGGATACATGCTTAGACCATGCACAAGACATACCTTTATTTCTTAAAGGGGTAGGGCAACTTACCCAGAAGTGCTTCCCAGCCTATTGCTGAAAAGCACAGAGAATATTAGGCATGTTCCCCAATGGTAAGTGCCTGTGCAATGTGGCTTATGCCCTGCAGACAAATTGCTTATTCTCAGGTCTCTGTTCAGTGTCGCGTTATCATACTGTTTCCATTTAGCCTATACCTGTGACTTAATCTATTCCTCCATCCTACTTCTCTGCCTATGACTCACCGTTGCCGGATGCTCACGTCTCAGGCGATGCAGCACTTGTCACGGTTACGCGCCTGAGGCTATGGGGCCCGGTGGTCAGATCAAAAGGGGATGAACGGATAGGAATAATTCTTACATGTCGTGACGCCACCTGTGGGATTCCGGTGACTGCCCTGGCGCTGCTTGGGCCTCCGGGGGATGTGCAGCAGTTAGATGGGATGCTCCCCACAGGATAAGCGGGAGTCCCCGAGGCCAGGAGCTGCACTTGATGGAATACGGCAGCTCAGTAGTTCTGAGTATTCAGAGGTAATAACAGTTCTGAAGAAAGGCACGGACACCAGATTCCTCTGCCACGGGTCTTTAATGTAACCGTTAGTATGGTACAAGGTATACAGTCTTGGATAACGGACCAGGGTGGTCCCAGCGGTGACTGGTGTTAGTTCAGAGCTCCAAGGTGTTCCTCTTTTGTCTAACCTTCCTATCTTGTTGGCTGGTGTTGCCTTAGTGTACCAGGTCAGGGTACTAGGGAGACTTCTAATGGGGTCCTTAACTGTGTGTCGACGGCTGTAAGGTCCTGTGTCCCAGTGATGAGTCCGTGCTGGCAAGACAACTTGGTTGCGGCTGTAGTGAGGTGCTTTTCAGAAGCGGCTCCTTCACTCCTGTTTGTGGAACGGCGGTGGACGTCCATTCGCCTCGGAACCGGTGATCCGGTGGTTTTGGGCACGGGTATGTTCGAGCCCGTTAGATGGGTGCCCGTGTTCCAGTCTGGGTCACCGCTTAATAGTGCCAGCCAGTAAGTGGTTTTCAGGGCTGCACGGCACTGTGCAGAGCCCTGCTGCTCCTTCTCCTACGTTACTCCAACTCCTTCTCCCTAGTTACCAACTTCCCCACACACACTACTCCTTTCACTCCTCCCACCAGGACCTGATTGGCCCTCTAACTCTAGTGTTTTGTGCGGTGTATGGAGCTCTGTGTTTAACCATGTCAGCACTGAGACGGAAGATATTACATCTTCTGTCAGGGATGCAATACCTTCCTGTGACGCACTCGTTGCGGGGCGCCACACCTACACCCAATAATGTAAACTGAACAAAAACTATACCCGTAAAAGACATTATTTAGAATATTTTTAAAAATTCACAATGGACAAACAAAAAATATCAATCAAATAAATAGAAAATATGACTACCTAAATAAGAGAGTAATCTAGGCTTATTCTGTCCCTATCTCGCACTTTCCTTACAATGGAGGTTAGCACCCTGATGAAGCGAATATCGTGCCCCCATTCGTCCATGGCTAGCCCTTTAATCTCTCCTTCAACTAGGTTCTGTTCTGAAAAAAAGGAATATACTGTATACTAAATATGCAGAAGAGGAGGTCTGATGGAGAGGGGACATGAGGGATTCCATTCTGACATATGGGGACTAGCATATCCTCTAGGTACAAGCATAGAACTAGTAAATCATTAGGATTTCTAGCCTGGTGAGAGACAGGTCCCAAGACAGTTATATCCAGGGATACCTTCTTTATATGACACATTGCCTGTATGTGCTTGGAAGTACTAATCTATTGAGAAAACGGGACTGGAGATTTTTACCTTCTTACCGTCTAAGACCCCATGACCCCATGACACATGAGGACTACATCATTTGTTGATATCAACTAAGGTTAACCTGATGAAATAACATAATATTATTGGATTCTGAGTGACTCCCTAGGATGGTTTAATATAGTAGAAGGTGTGCACTCCGAGTTTGTGTAGTTTGAGGTGCTAATTGAGGGGTTTGGTAGACCCACAATAGGAATGTGATAAATGAACAATTGCACACTTTCATGTTTTTTTCTGCAAGAAAGTGATTTTTTATTCTTTTGTTTTACCCACTGGGAACCAACGTTTCGGTCCACCTTGGACCTTGCTCACGGTAGTTGCTGGAAGTTACGAAACACAAAATCAATATCTATATATATACAATAAGTAAGGTACAAAGAAAGGACATTTACATATAATACAAATCGCATAGACACCGGTCCTACAGATATATGACGTCTGTTGGTGTGTTTTCATCTAGATCTAGTTTGTGTCAGGTAGGAGTAAGTAGCACTGTGGGTAGATACCTAAAAAGGAGATTAGGGTTCTAGGATGTTTGGCACTAACCCATGATAGGATCTGAAGGCATCCCATGTAAGCTCATTTGGTCTTTAAGTACACAGATCCATAGAAGGAATGTGAGACAGTTTATTCATGTATGCTGAATGAATGTCTCTGATGAACCTCTTCACAACAGAACATTGAGGAGGAGAAATGCCTTGGACAGTTTCTTTAGGACAGCCAAATTGTTGACATGCAATCCATGAATTGTCTCATATGGAGTAATATGTGTTGCAGATAGTATACAGGCATCATATACAGTGATCCCAGAATTGTCTCATATGGAGTAATATATGTTGCAAATAATATAAAGGCATCATATACATAAAACACTCATGATCTACTATAGAATGTATTTTCAACACTGGAGCTCTGATTTTTGAAGCGTATATTTTCATAACTAAAGTGAGAATTATGAATTTAGAAGTATCTCTATGTTGACCAATCTGAACTGAGCCCAATAACGCTAATATTGGCACCCCATACTAGTCCCCCCTATATTTATGCTGATTCCACAATCTGTATTGCTTTGTCTCTCGATGTAGGTACAGCTGGTAAAAAAAAATTTCCTCTTCTACATATTCTGTGTATATTGTTTATTTTCAAAACCTAGTTGAAGTAAAGATTAAAGGACTAGCTGTTGAGGAACAGGGGCCACCATATTGGCTTTATCAGGGTGCCGACCTCTGTTGTGAGGAAGGATCGAGATAGGGATAGAATAAGGCTAGATTACCCTCTTTTTTAGGTCGTCATATTTTCTATTCATTTGATTTACTTTTGCTGTTTGTCCATTGTAAATTTTTAAAAATATTCTAATCAATAATGTCTTGGGTGTAGTTTTTTTTATCAGTTTACAGTAAAAGTTTAACCTGCACTGGCTGATCCCATTGTGTCATTATACTGGCTACACCAGCCATACCATTCATCCATTATAGCCGCTGCACCTGCCAGTTTCAGCCATCTGCCGCCTGCCCGCACTTATATACCAGCCTTTACCTGTCCTTGCAGCCCTACTCCTATAGTCAGTTGTTTTGGCACCAACATCTCCTGGGGCTGCATCTTGCAGCTACCAACTGGCACAAGCCTAACCTCTCCTAAGACACAACAGAAAACTCAGTAGTCACTCAGGTACTCTCCTCCAGGTGGGAATCAAAACTTGGTCGCAATGGGTCCACTCCTAGGCACTCACTCCTGAGTGTGTTACAAAAACATTTAAAGCATTAGGAAATATTTCCAAAGTAAGACAGCAGAGTATAGCATAGCTAGACGTCATAGATGAAAATTCAGCTTAAATGGAATTTACCTCCATTTTCAATATCACATGGCTGGTGGTTCGAGGATGGTGTGCTTCCTTAACGGATACCAACAATTTCATAATTATGCAGTTATAAAGTATTTTTGTCAAAAGTATTTATGAATGAAGTTGTATAATTATTGTATTTTTTTAGCATACAAAAAAGAATTGATAGGCTATAAATAGTTCAAGGCGTATGAGTAAACTTACATCTCCACTTCTGGATTAGCTGGCCTAGAAATATGAAAAGTAATTTGAAGAATAATCCTGTATACAAAACAAATTAAAGCTTCTAGTAATAACGACAACAGTTATTTTCTGAGAAGTGGAATGACAGCATTTAACTACCTACGGTATGATTAAGAAACTGGTTTATAAGTATCAACCCATGCAAAAATGTGACCAACGTGCATTAATACTAGCTATTCCAATAATCCACTAAGATTTACCATTTCCTTTATGACTCATTAATAGGTCATGCTCTAATGCTAAATTAAGTAAAACTATGGTCAATACTTGTTTAATGTCCGATTGACCTGTTGTGTGTGTAATCTTTTCAGTTAGCCATTAAAAGGTATCAACCACTGAGGAGTCTCAGATTCTAATAATTTTCAATTCAACTAGCAAATTGTCACTTCAGTGAGGAAGTGGACAAACTCAAGTGTCACCCAATAAAGGTAGCAATCCTCAAAGTCATAATCGACTCTTTAACAAGCCTTTTAATACGACTTAGGATGTGTGTCAGATCACCAAACTGCAGACAGTGTGTTTCAGGGTGCCTGCCCCTCATCAGTGCAGTGTGTAGGCGTTCTGATCTGGCTGTATGAGAGGCTAAGACGAGGTCTGTGGGACTAGCTATTCTCCTTATGGAGAGGAATCTGCCTGCCGGCATAAGGAGACTGATAAGGAGATTTATAGCCGCAATGCTCCTCTGGGAAATATGCAAATTGTCACTTCAGTGAGGAAGTGGACGAACTCTAGTCATTATCAACTCTTTGTCCATCATTAGTCCATCCAAACGGATGCATTTCTGGCACAATATTTGCCCTTAGTTGTAGAGGAAGGATGATATCATCAAGGAATGGCAATGACAGAAGCTAGGGTAGATTACCACGTGCCATGATGATACTTTATTTCAGAGGAGAAAAGGAAGCAGTGGGAGTGACAACAGTCACAACTTTGTAATGACAATACATGATGAGAGACTAAAACAAATCATCACCGGAAGTGAGAAAAAAAAAATCAGACAGGAATTTAAAGAAGAGAGGCAACAGCAGGGAATTTTTAATTGAAATATATTAGAAAAATGGTTAGATTACAAAATTAAATAGTATTGCACAACCTCTTTACTCCAACACAACATGCAGATACATTAATAACATAGACATTTCTCTCTATGTAGTTTTGGATGGACTAATGATGGACAAAATGTACAGATTTTGTGACTAGTTTTGAAAATGTGTGTTTAAGAAAAATAGTTGTCACAAGGTTAAGAACTGGCACCCTCGCAGAGATGCCAGGGAGTCCAAATACTGGGGACAGGTAACATGATAAGGGGGAGTATTGAGAGCTAAGGGGATTAACTAACTAATTTACATTACTAAAAGTGATGTTTATTTAAATATAAAAAGAAGTGAAGGAATAACTGATGGGCATGAGATTGCCAGAGATCAAAATAGAATGTAGAAAATGTTTGTTGGTCACAAGTCTGTGGTTAAGGATGGGTCTGAGTCAGAGCCTTCTTGACATGTTATGTGGTTAGGATGGAGGTTACAGTTGAAAAGTTAGTAAACTTGATTTTACATTCTGACATAAGAGGTACTGCAATAATTTACTTCTCGAGCCAGTGCAGAGCTGCTAGGGACCACCAGAAATTAGGTTGACTTGCCACTAATGATCTTAGAAAAAAAGGAAAAAGGAAGAATTAGCTCACTATATAACAGTTTCACTTTAAGTTCTTGTTAGGTTCCCTTCATACGTCTGTTGAAAAAAGATATGTGTGGTATATTCCATTTTTGCCATCTGTTTGGCTGTCCATGTGTAAGTAAGTGTAATCTGTGTGTCATGTATGTGTCAGTTATGTGCTATCCATGTGCAATTATGTGTACATTTCTCTCGTACACATGCCGTCCATGTGACATGTACCAGAAAAAAATGCATAGAAAACTATAAAGAAGGAAAGAAAGCGCAATAGGGTCTTATCCTTGGAACACTTTTATAGTTTCTCACCTGGTACGGTTGTGTGACCCACAACCAGTGTAAACGTATAGTATGGCTGCTGCAGGATCCACACTCCACATGCAGGCAATGGTAACCAAAAGACGAACTCAAAAAGGACAGTGTTTTCTAGATCTGCGCTGCTCATATGATGAAAGAACCTCAGTTGTCAGATAGTGATGGCTTTATTCCAATGCGTTCCGGTGCTGTATCCCCGCTCCTTCCTCAGGGAGCAAACATAATACCCTATACAGCCCGAAACGCATTTGTATAAAGCCATCACTACCTGACAACTGTGGTTCTTTCATCGTATGAGCAGCGCAAATCTAGAAGACACTGTCCTTTTTGGTAAAATAAAGTGTGACACTGAAATTAATGTTTTTTTAAGTGTTAAATGTAAGGCTGGGTGATGGTAAAATGACCAGATGTTTGCCAGCAAGTGCAGCATATCCATCACACTTTGCACAAGCCGGTGTGCCGCTGTGCACCCTTGAGGGCCAGGTTAATCTTCACTCGCCTGCCGATCCTGGTAAGGGGGGACCATTCCAATGCAGCCAACATCATGGTGGCTGATGACCAAACACACAAACAGCAAACAGGTCAAACACACCAGAGCCAAAAACACAGTGCAAATCACTATAACTAAGGGGAATAATGTTTAAGAACAGAGAACAAAGCATGAACCACCTCAGAAGCACATAAACATTGACCTCTACCACCCAACAGAGCTGAAATAATCAGCAACAGAGAAAATGGCCCTATCTCCACCACTAGACTACAAAGACAGACTATAAAATCAACTATTCTGATCGGTAAACTGCATAAAGGAAAAATATGTCAAACCGCTAAAATAAAATGTTTTGGTTCACCGCAACATTGCAGTAAAATGCAATAAAAGGTGATCAAAATCTAATGACCAGAATGCCAGTCTTGTGTGTATGAGGGATACGGCACTGCTATGAATGATTCCGACCACAATACGATGTCAAACTAACTTCTTTTATAACTTGTCAAGAAAATCATTACACTTTTCCACAAAATATAAGTCACAGCAGCCACAAATAATATAATAATAATAATAATAAAAAAGTTTTATTTATATAGCGCCAACATATTCCGCAGCGCTTTACAATGTAGGGTTAGAGTGCAGAAAATATACAGTAAGTAATTACAGTAGAGAACAAATACAGTACAATAATTGGATACAAAACAATAGGCATAGAATCAATGTAACAAAGAAAATACAATAAATAAAGCAAGAAATGAGGGTGACCCTGCTCAAAAGAGCTTACAATCTTCAACGGGATAGGGGTTGCACAAGGTACAGGGGCTTATTGCACTGATGGTCCAGGCATCTTGAGGAAATGGGGCATAGAACTAAGCTTACATGGATGGTCATTAGACAGTCTGTGTAGACCTTTTTGGTTTGGTGGAGTTTGTAGAAGAGTAATGTCCAGAGGGATAGCCCATTCACTGTCTACAGTACAAAGGACTTCTATTAGGGAGTATGATAGGCCGCCTTAAAAAGATGCATTTTTAGGGATCGTCTGAAGCCATGCAAGTTGTGGATAGTCCTGATTTCTTGGGGTAAAGCATTCCAGAGGATTGGTGCAGCTCTGGAGAAGTTATGGAGCCGGGAGTGGGAGGATCGGATTAGTGCAGATGTTAGTCGAAGGTCATTTGAGGAACGTAGAGAACGGGTGGGGTGATAGACAGAGATGAGGGAGGAGAGGTAGGGGGGTGCTGCACTGTGAAGAGCTTTGTGGGTGAGAACAAGCAATTTGAATTTGATCCTGTAGTATACGGGCAGCCAGTGCAATGACTGGCACAGAGCAGAGGCATCTGAGTAACGATTGGCCAGATGGGTGATCCTGGCTGCTGCATTAAGGATGGACTGGAGAGGAGAAAGTCTGGTGAGGGGGAGGCCGCTAAAATAGAGAATTGCAATAGTCAAGGCGGGAATGGATTAGGGCCACGGTGAGGGTTTTGCTTGTTTCCATGGTGAGAAAGGGGCGGACTCTAGAGACATTCTTCAGGTGTAAGCGACAGGAGCGGACGAGAGATTGTGTGTGGGAGAAGACGGAGAGATCGGTGTCAAACATAACACCCAGACAGCGAGCCTGCTGCCTAGGCGTTATCGTGGTGCCGCAAACTGAGAGAGAGATGTCCGATTTAGGGAGGTTAGTGGATGGGGGGAGCAGAAGAAGTTCAGTTTTGGAAAGGTTTAGTTTCAAATAGAGAGTGGACATGATATTGGAAACTGCAGCTAGACAGTCATTGATGTTCTTTAATACCGCAGGGGTAAGGTCCAGGGGCTGAAGTGTATAGTTGTGTGTCATCAGCATAAAGATGGTACTGAAAGCCAAATCTGCTGATGGTGCGTCCAATCGGGGCTGTGTAGAGAGAGAAGAGGAGAGGGCCAAGGACTGAACCCTGAAGGACTCCAATTAGTGAGATGAAGAGGGGAAGAAGTGGAGCCAGCAAAAGATACACTGAAAGAGCGGTCAGAAAGATAGGAGGAGAGCCAGGAGAGAGCAGTGTCCTTTATGCCAATGGAGTGCAGCATAGAGAGTAGGAGCTGATGATCGACAGTGTCAAAAGCTGCAGAGAGATTTTAAACATAAAACTCTTCTTTATTCAATATTCATAAAAATCCATATAAAATCAAGGGAGACACTCCATTCTGTTTGATGCGTTTCTGGTATACAACCGCCCTTAGCCATAGATAACCTGTCCCCTCCATACATCTCTGACATGGTCTCCCAATACCTACCCTCACACAACCTGCGATCCTCCCTAGAGCGTCTCCTCTACTCCCCCCTCATCTCCTCTTCGCACAACCACATACAGGATTTCTCCCGTGCTTCACCTATACTCTGGAACTCACTGCCCCAACACATCAGACATTCTCCTACCCTGGGAACCTTCAAAAGTAGCCTGAAGACCCACCTCTTCCACCAAGCCTACCACCTGCAATAAGACCCGGTCCACCACACTGCCTCATGACTGGAATTTCCCCCTCCCACTGTATCCCCACCCGCCCCTCGTGGACTGTGAGCCCTCGCGGACAGGATTTCTCCCCTCTTGTATCTGTACAACCGAATTGTCAGCATTTATTGTTACTTGTATTGTTACTATGTTACTTGTCCTAGGCTGCCCTTTTAGCATGTAAAGCGCCATGGAATATAATGGCGCTATATAAATAAATAATAATAATAATAATAATAATTATAGATATGATATCTATGACTAAGGGCGGTTGTACGCCAGTAACGCGTCAGGCAGGATGGAGTGTTTCGCTTGAATTTATATGGCTTTTAATGGATATTGGATAAAGAAGAGTTTTATGTTTAAAATCACCAGATTGAAGCACTGTGGATCTCTTTTTCCTGATACTCTCTATGAACTCATATCAACCAGAGTAATAATAATGACAGGTCAGTTTTACCATACAGTGAATATGGTAAATAAACCCCACCCCTCAAAAAAATGGTGAAATTGAATTTCTTTGGCAATTTTACTGCACTTGGAATTGTTTCTAGTGATGGGCGAATCCTAAATTACTCGGAATCGCTTGACTCTAGCGAGTCCGAGCACAGGACTCGCTACTCGTTGCGAGTCTAGCGAGTCCAATGTTAATGAATGGGGAAGCGAGTAATAGCGAGTAGTGTGAGATTTACAAATCGCAGATGTGTCTCGGAAGCTTCAGCCTGAAGCAATCCTAGTTTTGTCATTTATTTGCATTGGACTCGTTTACTTTGCACCTGTAATCGCTGGGAAACTCGCACAGATAAGAGTCCTGTCTCCTCTGTGCTGGCTGCCACAGCTCCAGGGTCCTAGAGCCTGCCTGCTGTCTGATGTAGCAGTGCTGAGATTGTTCTCAGTCTGCTCATTCCCTGTGTACAGACATGAATGTCTGTGCACAGAGATGATGTAGCAGAGCTGAGATTGTTCTCAGTCTGCTCATTCCCTGTGCATATACATCTATATCTATGCACAGGGATGAGCAGAGAAGACATCGCGTTTTGGACTGCGTCGGACGGAAGAGGATTTTTTTAATTAAAGATGGAGTCTCTAATGGCTTTTTTTTTTTATTTCTAATAAAAAAATTTCTCTGTGTTGTGTTTTTTTTAAAACAATTTAATAGAAATTCATGGCGGTCATGTGACCGCCATAAATTTCGGGCTTAGGGCCAGCTGATAATACAAAGCTGGCCCTAACCTCTATTACCCAGCGTGCCACCGCCACCATGGCCGCTGGAAGAGTGGGGTTCAGCGCCAGAGGATGGCGCTTCAATGAACGCGCCATCTTCTGGGGCGGCTGCGGGCTGCAATTTGCAGCGGGGGGTGCCCAGAAAGCTTGGGCATCCCTGCGCTGCAGATTCCAGCCCCCAGCTGCTTAGCTGTACCTGGCTAGACATAGAAATTGCGCGGAGCCCCACGCATTTTTTTGACTCCGACTCCGAGACGACTCCGACTCCGAGACGACTCCGACTCCGACTCGACTCCGAGACGACTCCGAGTCCGAGACGACTCCGACTCCGACTCCGACTCCGAGACAACTCCGACTCCGAGACGACTCCGACTCCGAGACGACTCCGACTCCGAGACGACTCCGACTCCGACTCCGAGATGACTCCGACTCCGAGACGACTCCGACTCCGACTCGACTCCGAGACGACTCCGACTCCGAGACGACTCCGACTCCGAGATGACTCCGACTCCGAGACGACTCCGACTCCGACTCGACTCCGAGACGACTCCGACTCCGAGACGACTCCGACTCCGAGACGACTCCGACTCCGAGACGACTCCGACTCCGAGGCGACTCCGACTCTGAGGCGACTCCGACTCTGAGACTCCGACTCTGAGGAGACTCCGACTCCGAGACGACTCCGACTCCGAGGCGACTCCGACTCTGAGGCGACTCCGACTCTGAGACTCCGACTCTGAGACTCTGACTCTGACTCTGAGACTCTGACTCTGAGACTCTGACTCTGAAATTCATTAAATAATAAAAAAAATGCGTGGGGCTCCGCGCAATTTCTATGTCTAGCCAGGTACAGCTAAGCAGCTGGGGGCTGGAATCCGCAGCGCAGGGATGCCCAAGCTTTCTGGGCACCCCCCGCTGCAAATTGCAGCCCGCAGCCGCCCCAGAAGATGGCGCGTTCATTGAAGCGCCATCCTCTGGCGCTGAACCCCGCTCTTCCAGCGGCCCTGGTGGCAGTGGCACGCTGGGTAATAAAGGGGTTAATACCAGCTTTGTTATACAAGCTGGTATTAAGCCCGAGATTCTTAATGTCAGGCCACGTTTGACCCAGCCACTAAGAATCTCCAATAAAGTGTTAAAAAAACACAACACAGAGAAAATTTTTTATTTGAAATAAAAAAAAAAAGCCATTAGGGACTCCATCTTTAATTAAAAAAATCCTCTTCTGTCCGACGTAGTCCAAAACGCGATGTCCTCTCTGCTACATCCCCTGTGCATAAATATAGATGTCTATGCACAGGGAATGAGCAGACTGAGAACAATCTCAGCACTGCTACATCATCTCTGTGAGCAGGCGGACTCTAGGACCCTGGAGCTGCACAGAGAAGACAGCTGGACTCGGCTCGCAAAGAAACAGCAGTTACTTTGCGAGTTTCCCTGCTATCACTGGCACAGTAGCCAGTGATTACTCGCACGAGTCTAATGCAAACAATGGCAATCCTAGTTTTGTCAGCGTTTCTGACAAAACTAGGATTGATATTGATTTGCATTGGACTCGTGCGAGTAATCACTGGGAAACTCGCAGAGTACCGAGTCCTGCGAGTCCCTTACTACTCGCCGAGTAACGAGTCCTAGCGAGTAGATTCGCCCATCCCTAATTGTTTCCCATTTTCAGGTACACTTTATGGTAAAATGAATGATGTCATTCAAAAGTACAACTCATCTTGCAAACACCAAGCCCTTGCATGTCTATATTGACGGAATTAAAAACTTAGGGTTCTTGAAAGAAGAGGAGGAAAAGGCAAAAAAACATAAAATCACTGCGTGGTGAATAGGTTAATTAGCAAAACCGGAAGCGGTGTGACAGCCGCATATATACTCGGCGGGAATAATTATCTTGCTTTAATCCACATTTTGCTTCCTTTTCCAGTCCCCTAAGCTCTTTATTCGGGTGGCCGAACCAAAGCAATAACATGGATTTCCCTGAAAAGCCTGTGTTCTGGGTCCAGGCACAGACACTAGTTGTCCAGTACGTACCCCAAACTTTACAGTTTGGGTTTGCCCATCACCAATGCAGAGATTAAAGTTGCATGCTAAAACTAAATAACCACTAACATTCATTAAAATTCTGTTTACATTTTATTGGTGTCCATAGCCTTAAACTAGAATCATGGGAGATCACACATAAAATGAATGCTAAAATGTGGCCATTTTATTGCAGGGTGCAAAACAATTGTTGACTGTTCTCCAAACCAGCTGTGATATTTGGCTCTGGCCATATATGCACCCCGGTATTGCATTTTCTTTTGTTAAAATACCCCAAATCCATACCTTTTTTCACCCAATGAGACTTTTGAACACTCATATGAATAATAATGTAGGATTCTAAATTCATTTATATAAGACATAACTTTTTAAATCTTGAGTTAAAAATATTCTGTATCCACTTGATTTCTTATTTTGTTTCTTTTGTAATACAGATTTATTATTGGTCAGAAAGAACATTAGAAATTGTTATCCCATGAAAAACAATTTATGCCATGCAACACTCATTAGGCTGGAGCACTAGACAAGAGAGAAAAAGATAAAAAATGTTAAATATGAGACAATGTATATTTAATACTACAAAGAGAATCAAACTAGCAGTGCAACATAATATTCAATGTCAGGGGAGTTAATGAGCTGTAACCTGTGCGGAGTTTATTGAGCATCCGAATGACAAGATTGAGCCAGCGGGGCATTAATTAAAGTGTTCATTTATATATAAAAGCCATAGATTTGTTGGAAGCTCCTGTGTTAAATAAACTCTAGAATTCCAAAAGAGTGAACCCTAGATAAATTCATTTCTAAATTACCTATATGTAAATGTGACACCTATCTTTGCAATATCTTATGATATTCCTTGTACTGTATTTAAGTCTGCATAACAAGTAAAAATAATCTAATAATTCACCAAAATATAATAGTCTTGGAAAATTAGTATTATTTTTATGCTTAATTATTGAAACGAAGTTGGCTTTTGTTAAATTGTGGCTATTGAAAACAGCAATTATTATTACAATTAATCTATCTTTGTCTAATATTAGGGCCACGTTACACACACAGATATTTGTGCAGATATTGTTCACAGATTTCTGGTTGCAGTGAATTCATGGACACATGGTTCCATTTTGTGGCTGTGTACAAATGCTACAATGTGTCCATGATTTCACTGCAACCAGAGATCTGTGAACAATATCTGCACAAATATCTGTGTGTGACGTGGCCCTAAGGAATATAATTTATAGCTCTTAAGCGGCCGTCAGACGCTTCCATATCTTAAACAATATTGTTAGTGATCACGTGCACGCGCGATCGCTTACAATATCGCTCACAACGCTGGTGAGCTGTCACACAGACAGACTCACCAGCGATGTGGAGCCGCGATATCGCTGGTAACTATGGTACACATCGGGTTACTAGGCGCTGCGCGGCGCTTAGTGACCCGACGTGTACCATAGTTACCATCTCCCAGCATAGGCTCTGCCGCTGGGAGATCATTCATCGTGGTGTCATACACCACGATGAAGCAGATTGCTACATCGTTCATCGCTAGATATGAGCTCCTGCTCTCATATCTGCGATGTCACGATCAAGCGATTTTACATTGTAAAATCGCTTGATTACATGCAACGATGCCCAAACGATATCGCTTAAGCGATCAAAAAGGAGATTGCTTAAACGATATCGGGCTTAAAATGGTAGCGTGTGACGGCCGCTTTACTAATATATCAGCATTTGGGCACCATGGTGGCTCAGTAGTTAGCACTAATGATTTGCAGTGCTGGGATCCTGAGGTCAAGCCTCAGCAAGGTATTATGTTTGTGTAGGTTTCCTCCTGGTGCTCTAATTTCCTCCAGCACTCCATGAATATACTGATAGGGAAATTAGAATTTTAACCTTTGTGAAGTGCTGCAGAATATGGTGGCGCTATATTATAAGCAAAACATAATAAATAAAGATGAACTTTTTCAAAATATGTTTGCCAATTTCAAATTCGGCACACACATTGACATTTTGATTCACAATCAGAAACCCAAGCAATTTACAAAAGAATTGGTCAACGTCGCTTTGTTCGGGGACAATTTAAAAATTTAAAATGGCTCTAAAACTTTACCTGAATCTTTGGGGTTAAAATGCTTGCTAGGAGACCCGCTAGCTGGGTATAACACCTAACTTCAGGGTTAGGAATGTTCCTAGCCATGGGGTCTACTGGATTGTGTTAAACTGTAGAATCTTTTATAGCTTTAAAATCATTTTTTTTTAAAGTTCCTGAGTTTGCAGGTGTTTTAACATCTTCAGGGTGTGAATTTTCATAAGTGTAAGGTGTGGCAGCAGCTGTGAAGTCCAGGAACCTTACAATGTCCCTTACACTTCTGTTTAAGAGAGCTTTATATTTTATTTAAAAAACATTTTGAAATTTTTTTTAATCTTATTTATATTTTTATTACTATATATTTTTTTTGGGGGGGATAGCAAACCTTATTGCAGAGGGTCAGCTTCAGGCGAGGCCACCTTTTCTACACTTATTTGCTAGCAATTCAGATAAAAATAGCATATGTCCATTACTTTCTGCTGATGGGGTTCTGCTGTATTTTTGGTCACCAGCACAGGTGCAGCAGGCAGGTACATGCTTCCACCAACTCCCTACTGCCCAGTTTTACCTGGCTGGCAATCAAAATAAAGGGGAGTTATTTAAAATTAGTTATTTCTTTAATTAAAAAAAATGACATGGGGATTCGCCGTACTTTTGGTTGCCCGTCAGCTACAACTAGGCAGCTAGGGGCTGGAATCCTCAGTGTGGGGAAGCCCAAACATTCTGAGGCCCACACACTGTGAATTGCAGATTACAGCTGCTCCAAAAAAATGGTGCATTCATTTTCTGGTGCTGTGCCTGATTCTTCCAGTAGCCCTGATGCCAGTGGAAAACTAGGTAATAAAGGGGTTAATGTCAGCTATGTATTGCCTCAGGCACTAACCCTGAGGTTCATGATGTTGGGCCAATGTTAGACCATTATGAACCTCTGAGTATATAGTAAATAATACACCATTCTATGAATAATAATTTATTTGGAAAAAGAACACAATCACAATTCTTGTTTTCATCTTTACTACTCCCACAAACATCATTTACGAACCTGTGCGATGTCCTATCATGGCGGGACCAGAAACTGACCAATTTTCAGCTACTGCTGTGAGCAGGGTGGCGTCACAGTCAGGTTAACCTCAGGTCAGAGATCATCTCTGTTGCCCCAATGCAAATAAAGTCTGTGGAGCCTCATTTAGGCGTCTCAGGACTAGCCAGATATCCCTCCAGGGAAGGACCTAGCCATGGGGTCGCTCTTTGAGGAGACCACCATAACCACCATATTAAGTGGCCCTTTGAGTCAATATCCAGATCCTTACAAGCTTAAAGATATGAGAAGGGAATACCAAGGCCAGGTATCTATCCACAGACAGCTGTTTCATGGTGTTGTCCCTCATCAGTGTGGAGTAGGATTCTGGCTAGGTGAGCGCAATGCCTAGTAGACCAACAACACGAAGCAATCACTGATCTCAGGGAGACCAGTCCAAGAAAACACTGCGGGCAGCCAGGTAAAGCGCTCAACACAGTGAATTCCTAGGTGCATTGCCCCCTAGGAATTATGAATATGTAAATAAAGCCTGTGGAGCCTCGTTTAGGAGTCTCAACACAGGACTAACCAGATATCCCTCCAGGGAAGGACCTAGCCATGGGGTGGTTCTTTGAGGAGTCCTGTGTTGAGACTCCTAAATGAGTCTCCACAGACTTTATTTGCATATTCGTAATTCCCAGGGGGCAAAGTGCCTAGGAATTCACTGTGTTTAGCGCTTTAGCTGGCTGCCCGCAGTGTTTTCTTGGAATTGTCTCCCTGAGATCAGTGATATCTCCGTTGCTCTAGCTGACCTGAGGGAATCCTGACTGTGATGCCACCTTGCTCATAGCAGTAGCTGAAAATCTGACAGTTTCTTCTTTAGCACAACCTCTGAAGCAGCATAGTTGAGAAGCAACATGGGACCTCATTGCGGATTGTTGTCAGAGAGTATATTTTGGGTTAATAAATGGGAAAATGAGGTTTGTCAGTATGTTTTATTTCTAATAAAGGATTTTTGTGTGTGTGGATTAAAAGGACACTGTCAGGTCATTTTTCAGTATGATACTAATTTTACCCTTTAATAGTGCATGGGCAGACCTTTTTAAAACATGTAAAATCATTATTCTACCGTTTGTAGTTTCCATCTTATCAGCAGTGTCAGACCCTGCAGGGAGCTCCTTGATTAGTCCTCTCCATTATAACCAAACAGGAATATTCCTGTGCTGTACAAATTGTCATGTATTTATGCACTCCCTCTTAGCAGCTCTCTCCTCCCTCCTCCCTTCTCCCTTTGCTAACAGTGCATTGTCAGGTTTCAGTAGCTTCTATTCTGATGAAGACAAGGAAGGAGAGAGCTATTGCCAATTTGAATTATCTAGACTCCATTTGTTTCTGTAAGCAGGCCTCCTGTTGTCACAGTCAGTTTCTGTGTTGTATTTCACCTCTTTCTTGGCTGCAGACACAGAGAGGAAAATATAGCCACCCCCCAGTGATTTACTGTGCAGTGATGTGGTGTGAGTATGTGACATGCATATTCATGCTTATAGGGAGTGGACATCAGATAACTAAATGGATCATTCATTTTGAATGACAGATGAAATTAATCTCTTTATTTGAAGTTTACAGAAGACAGCAGGGAAATATAAATAAAAGAAATACATAAATAGAGAGAGTTTAGAGTGAGGAATTAGAAAATGATAGCAGTTACATATGGATTTTTGACCTGACAGTGTTCCTTTAATGACAAGCTGTTATTAACACCTTCTATCACCCTGATGCCACTGCATCAGGGCATCGGGAAGAGCAGGGTAAATAGCAGGCTGCTATTCTTACCAGGGGGGCAATAACTAGGTCCACCCCAGGTTAAGAATAATAACCTCCAGCAGAGCACTTTATTTTGATTGATTATTAAATTGAAGGGGACCTGATGCTGCCAGTTTTTTTTTATTATTTATCTAATTAAATAAAACAGCATGGGGACCCTACCTGCACCTGAAGTCATCTGTACTTGCTGTGCCTGTGCTATTCTATTCTGGTCCACATCTGCTTTACTTTCAACACTCAGCATCAGTCCAATCCTGCTGTGCCTGCATTACTTAGCTCCAGTGTATTTGTCCCTTTCTTGGCCGGCTGTCATGCCCTCAGCAGCGGGGCCAGTCTCTCATGGTCAGGGAGACCGACGCCCATCACGCAGCTCTATGCATCTCACCCGCTCTGTCCCTGCGTGGGGCCATTCTCTGCTAAGCAGGGAGATCAGTGCAGACCACACAGCTCCACTAGTTCTGCTGTCACGCTTGGAAGGTAAGGGAATCAGGTAGCAGGTAGGTGAAATGGGCAAGAAGGGTCAGGAGAGCCTAATCTGACCCTGATGCTGGGGTCCCAGGCTTGCCCTGATCTCGGCGGTACCTCTAATGGAGAGGAGTTCTGAGCCCGCCACCCTGTACCCTAAAACTCCAGATTAGCCCTAGGCTGAGGGCCCCAACCTACACCCACGGGTCAGCGATCACAGCTTCTCCTAAGGAAACACTTAGTCCAGCAGCAAGCATCAGCACAGCACCAAGACCTAGAGCAAATAGCTATCAGCAGCACCTGACAAAGAAGAGGGAAGGCTATTTAAAGCCCGGGGAGGGGATTCCCGGTGAGTCACACATTAACCCCTCAACCAGCAGTTGAATATAATAGTGAACACAGGAGGCAAAGACCTTGACAACTATAAACCATGCAGCTCTTAAAGACAAACAACATACACAGCAGCATCCTGCAATTTCAGCGCCAACTAAGTGCGTGACATCTGCTCACCCTGTCCATGGCTCCATGTGGCCATCTGCTTCCTTCTTTGCTTCCTCTTGGCAGGTCTCCTGGGAATGTTCTTAGCATGCATGCACTGCTTTCTGCACACACTTAAAGTAACAGTGCACTTGTTCCCTATTTGGGCTCTCAGCCCAAGTGCTGTGCTGCTCTGTGCATAAAAGGCAACCCTCCCGCCCCAAAGCGAGATACATGGGAAACTTGTTTATTCTCTAGGAAGTTGCCTCTGTCCAGAATCCTCTGCTGGCAGTCCTGCCTGCAGTTCGTCTGGACACTCCAGATCCCACCGCGGGCTGGCCAAGCCTCTCCTCATGGAACTATCTGGATACCTCTACCGGTTGGGTCAGCCTTTCCAGGATTACACAGAGCTCCAAGGATCCTCTTCATCAACAAAGACAGTGTTCCACAGTATCTCCATCTCTACTGTCCAGTCTGTATGGGTCGGCCCTTTGGTCCAGGATTTGCAGCATTTAGACATCCTGGTGCTGTACCGCGTGAATCTCTGTATAAGGATTACCTCACAGGTGCTCCACTGCGATAGTTCGGTTTCGCAATCCAGAGGGTTGTCCCCTCAGACATGTTTTCCTCATGTTAAACCTTCCTTAATAAATATCCTTGGTTTTACTAAAGTCATGCTCCTGTCTCTTGAGTATTGGCTATATAGCTTCCACTGCTCCACCAGTGGTCTTGTGAATCCAGTTGACATCTCCACGTCCCTTGGATGTAACACCGGCTTTACTGTGCATGCTAGTGCTGCTATCCCTGTCGCTCTTCCCCATACCCAGCTGGTTTTCCATTGTTGTCCACATGTTGCAAGGTCCACTGCACTAGTGCACAATTATCCATGTGTAAAGTCCCTGCCTTCCTTGTTACATAGCTGTTGTTAGGTGTTCTGACTGCCGCACTATCCTATCCTGATCCACAGTTGACGTGCCTGTGTCAGCCTGGACTTGAAGTCCTGTGTACTTGCCGTGCCTGAGCTATTCTATTCAGGTCCGCATCTACTGTCCTCACACCACCTAGCTCCAGTCTACACTTGCCATGTGTGCATCATTTAAATTTTAGCACAAAAAAGAGATTAATATATAACTTTTAATAAGATGTCTTAAAAATACACAAAAGACTAAACTATACCTACAAACAGTAATCCAAAAATAGGACACTTCTCTGTATGTGGAACTCACAATAGGACTCCATATGTTAATATAGCAGTTTATACCAATACACAATATTAATTCAAATAACGGTCTGTGAGGGCCTGTATCTGGGTCTACACAGCTGCATCAAAAATGCAGAAGGACATATCCCTTTACACAGTAAACTATGTGGGCCTGTATCTGGGTTTGTGCTGCCATACATAAAAAATAGTTCAATTGCCTTGACCCTATGATATGTAAGAGTCGTAAGCAAATGTAAGCAACTATTTGCACAGCATAAAAACACAACAATACTTTATTTGTTTATAACTGGACTACAGTGATGGTTCACATGTCTATTTCAGTCATTGAAAGACTCTTATTAGAGAAATAGATGGAATGATATCACCCATTTCTCTGGCAATTCTGTAGAAGGGTCATCAATCATAGATCCATTAGTTAGACATCCTGTAGTGATCAGATGATGTTCCTTACTTGGCTGGCATTTCTGTGCATGAAATTTCTGCTGTCCCTTCGCTCCTTTCCCCTACCCAGCTGAGTTACCATTGTCCCTGTGTTTCTCTTTTGTGTAGGCACCCATGCGTTGCTAGGTCCTATGCTTCGTGGCATGAGTCTACATGTGGTGGGCAACGAGCCAGTGCCAGGGCCCCTAGTTCTCAGCCCCTGTGTTGGGTTTTCTGAGCTCCTGTTTATGCATAGGGTGTGCAGGGCCACACCTTCCCTGCTTTTTATAGGGGCAGTGTGAGCACCTTGAATTGGTGTCCCCAGCCTATTGCTGTGTTGCACCTCCTATATAAAGTTCCTTTTCCCTGTTGGGAATGGAGTTTTTAATTAGGTTCCCTAACCTAGACATGGGTGGAGGTCCAGCTTGTTGCTCTTGGTCTGCATGTAATCAGCTTTAGAGCTGCATGTAAACTATTAACTGAATTATTTGTGCCTGTGTTTGTTTATTGGCCTATTAAGTAAATGTGTCCTCCCTAGTCCCAGCTGCCCTGTCTTGTATCTAAAACCGTGCTGTGTTCTGTACCTGAAGCCCTGCTGTGACTTGTTCTTTAAACCTTAAGGTACCTTTACACGCGGCAACATTTCTAGGGTGTCAACAGGTAACTTACTGGCTGCAGTGAAATCATGGAGACAAGGTTCTATCTTGTTGCTGTGTACAAATGGAATCATGTCTCCATGATTTCACTACAGCCAGTAAGTTACCTGTTGACACCCTAGAAATGTTGCCGCGTGTAAAGGTACCATTAGAGTTACCTGTAACCTGTGTCTTGTGCATAAACCCCTGTTCATCTCTTGAACCTGGTGACCTGTGTACCTGCTGTGTCTACACTACTGCTTCAGTACGCATTTGCCATGCTTGGGCTTGTCAGCACCAGAAGTCCTGTGTACCTGCAGTGGCCGCAGCATCCTATTCCAGTCCACAATTGTCATGCATTTGTCAGCTTTATTTTCATTATTATTAGTTATTTATATAGCGCCATTGGTTCCATGGCGCTTTACATTAAAAGTGGGGGTAACAAGGACAAATACAGTACATATGAACGATCAAGGCTTAATGATACACGATGGGAGAGGACCCTGTCCACAAGGTCTCACAGTCTACCGGGGTGGGAGAGGACACGATAGGAGGGGAAGCGCCAAGCGTGTGGTGGGGAAGCGCTGGAACTCATCTTAAGTTGTAGGCTTGTTGGAATAGATGAGTTTTCAGGTTCTTTTGAAGCTCCCAAGGGAAGGTGAGTGTCTGATGTGCAGGGGGAGAGAGTTCCAGAGTATGGCGGCGGTGCGGGAGAAGTCTTGCATGCAGTTGTGGGAGGATGAGATAAGGGGGGGAGGAGAGGAGGAGTTCTTGTGAGGAGCGCAGGTTGCGTGTGGGTAGGTATCGGAGACCATGTCGAAGATGTAAGGGGGGGGACAGGATGTGGATGGCTTTGTATGTCAGGGTTAGGACTTTAAATCAAGATCTCTGGGGGGGGGAGCCAGTGAAGGGCTTGGCGGAGGGGGGAGACAAGGGAATAGTAAGGAGGTAGGTGGATTAGGTGGACAGCGGAGTTTAGGATAGAGCGGAGGGGTGCAAGGGAGGAATCAGGGAGACCAGTGAGTAGTAGGTTGCAGTAGTCAAGGCGGGAGATGATGAGGGCGTGAACAAGAGTTTTGGCACTGTCATGGTTGAGGAAGGAGTGGATCCGGTAGATGTTCCTGAGTTGGAGTCGGCAGGAGGTGGCGAGGGCTTGGATGTGGGGTTTGAAGGAGAGGGAGAAGTCGAGGGTAACCCCAAGGCACTTGGCGTGGGGGACTGGGGAGAGGAAGCAGTCGTTGATTAGGATGGACAGGTCTGGTAGAGGGGGAGGGCGTTGATTAGGATGGACAGGTCTGGTAGAGGGGGAGGGCGGCTGGGGGGGAAGACGATGAACTCTGTTTTGTCCATGTTCAGCTTGAGGAAGCGAGCGGAGAAGAAAGATGAGATGGCAGACAGGCATTGGGGAATTTTAGACAGAAGCGAGGTGATGTCGGGGCCGAAGAGGTAGATCTAGGTGTCGTCGGCGTAGAGATGGTACTGGAGGCCATGGGACTCAATGAGTTGTCCTAGGCCGAGGGTGTAGATGGAAAAGAGTAATGGCCCCAGAACCGATCCCTGGGGGACGCCAACAGAAAGGGGGTAGGGTGAGGAAGAGGTGTGGAAGTGGGTGACGCTGAAAGTGCGGTCTGTAAGGTATGAAGAGACCCAAGAGAGGGCAAGGTCAGTGATACCAAGGGATTCTAGGATTTGAAGTAGGTGAGAGTGGTCGACCGTGTCAAAGGCGGCAGAAAGGTCAAGGAGGAGGAAGACGGAGTAGTGTCGCTTACTCTTCGCGGTCAGTAGGTCATTGGTGACTTTGGTTAGGGCTGTTTCAGTGGAGTGATGAGGTCGGAAACCGGATTGTATGCGGTCGAAGAGGGAGCAATAGGATAGGTGGGAGGACAGTTCAGAATGGACATGTAGTTCAAGTAGTTTGGATGCAAAGGGAGGAGAGATATGGGGCGGTAGTTAGCGACAGATGATGGGTCGAGGGAGGGTTTTTTGAGGATGGGTTAGATCAGGGCATGTTTGAAGGCTGAGGGAAAGTAGTGAGTGATAGGTTGAAGAGGTGCAGGGATGAGGACTGCTGTGAGATTTGGGATGAGGTTGGAGGGGAGTGGGTCGAGGGCGCAGGTGGTGAGGTGAGATCATGATAGGAGGGAGGAGAGCTGATCTTCAGTCACGTTGGAGAAGCTTTTTTTGGTCAAAGAGGGTTGGGTGGTGATCGGGGTGGGTCGGGGGGACATTGGGCTAAAGCTTTCTCTAATTTTGTCAATCTTTTGTTTGAAGAAGGTGGGGAAGTTGTCGGCGGAGATGAGGGGGGAAGGAGGAGGTGCCGGGGGACGGAGTAGGGAGTTGAAGGTTTTGAATAGTTGCTTGGGGTTTCGGGACAGTGTGTTGATTAAGGAAGAGAAATAGGTTTGCTTAGCGGCGGTGAGTGCGTCCTTGAAGTTGGAGAAGGATTGTTTGTACATGGTGAGGTGGGCTGCAGAGTGGGATTTCCTCCATCTCCGTTCAGCTTCCCTGGACGCTCGACGTAGTTCTTTTGTGAGAGAGGAAAGCCAGGGTTGCCTGTGTGTGCGGGTTTTGGTGTGTGTGCGAGGGGGTTGGCATGATCGAGAGCCACAGTTAGTGTAGAGTTATAGAGGGTGGTAGCAGTGTTGACGTCGGGTGAGGAGGCGAGGTCGGTGAGAGGGAGGAGGGAGTGAGAGAGTGAGTTGAAGTCGATGAGCTTAAGGTTTCTGTGGGGGTGATTGAGTTTCCGGAGGGGAAGGGGGTGAGGTAGGGGGAGAGAGCGCGGAGAAAGTCATCAGATTGTGGTCAGATTGGAAGTGGGTGAGTTTGAGAGGTCAGTGAGGGAACAGAGGCGGGTGAAGATAAGGTCAAGCGTATGACCGTCTTTATGAGTGGCTGAGGAGGACTATTAGGAGAGGCCAAAGGAGGTGGTCAGTGATAGAAGTCGGGAGGCAGCTGTGTCGGGGGTGTCGATGGGGATGTTGAAGTCGCCCATGATGATGGTGGGGATACCTGAGGAAAGGAAGTGGAGAAGCCAAGTGTTGAAGTGGTCGAGGAAGGGGGCAGTGGGTCCTGGATGCGGTAGATAACAGCGAGCTGGAGGTTGCAGGGGAAGAAAATGCGGACTGAGTGCAGTTCGAAGGAGGGGAAGGTGATGGAGGGAAGGGGTGTAGTTGGATTGAAGGAGCAGCTGTCGGACAGGAGTATACCTACACCACCGCCGCGGGTGTTACATGGGCGGGGTGTGTGGAAAAGAGTGAGTCCGCCATAGGAGAGTACAGCAGGGGAGGCTGTGTCAGTGGGGGTAAGCCAAGTTTCGGTGAATGCCGAGGAATTTGAGTTTGTTGGTGATGAAAAGGTCGTGGGTGATAGAGAGTTTGTTGCATACCGAGCGGGCGTTCCGCAATGCTCCAGGCAGGGGGAGTGGGGTTGGGTGCAGGGGCGGACCCACTGTGGTGCAGCTCCAGGGCCCCGACCGGCTAGGGGGCCCCTCAAGCCTGCTTCCTGCTTCCCTTGGCTGATCCTGCCCCTCCTCTCCTCTGCCGCCCCAGCTCCCAGGACTGCATTGGGCGGCTCAGCGCAGGTGGGAGAGCCGCATCACCAATTGTCCCCCCCCCCACCCGCCGACGTCCGCTACAATCCCCCCCCGGTCCTCGCCGACGTCCACTAGCACACACCCCCTTCCTCAACGACGTCTGCTAGCACCACCCAGCCCCCCCCCCCACTCCTCACCAGCATGGCTGCTGTATCGGGGCCCTCCGGGCTCAAGGTCCGCCACTGGTTGGATGAATGGGTATAAGGTTGTGGATGTTGCGAAAGTTTGTTTTGGGAGGGATGGGTACGTGTTGGAGGTGGGCGGAGGAATGTGGTGTGGGGGTCCAGGATTGGGGGATTTGTCGCCTGTGAGTAGGAGAAGCAGCGAGAGGATTAGAAGGTGGGAGCAGGAGAGTTTGCGTGGTGGCCGTGCGTGTGTGGAGAAGAGAGACTGGGTGTGGAGGAATACTTTGGAGAAAGGGGTGAGATGGATGGATAGGAAGGAGGGAGAGATCACTACGGCTTTGGTGGGTGGAGGGATGTTCGGAGTTAGAAGGAAGTGAAGTAGGATGGGGGTGAGGGTGAAAAGGAGGGGAAACATTGTGGGTAGCAGTTAAGTGTGCAGATTTTAGCGGTAAGATATCGAAAGGGTGGGATGGGGCAGGGGAGGTGCGTGGACCAGGCAGGAGCAAGGTAGGCTAGGGGACGGTGTCGAGTTGGGGGGGGAAAGGTTGCCGGGGTCGGGGGAGGGTGACGGAGAGTGAGGAAGGGGAGGAAGGCAAGCAGAGCTGGGGGCAGCCGAGGATGGGGTGCAGTCAAGGGTGGCACACGGATCAGGGTGTGATGTGGCCAGGAGAGGGGTGCAGTCAGGGCATGGGTTGTGGCCTGGGATGCAGTTGTGGATATGACTAGCCAGGGGTGAGGTGTAGCCGGAGGTGGAAGACAGCTAGAGAAGTGGTGCAGCCAGAGACACAGAAAAAGCCAGGGATGAGATGCAGCCAGGGATGGGATGCAGCCAGGGATGGGATGCAGCCAGGGGCGTGGTGCAACCAGTGGCGAGGTGTAACCAGGGGCAAGGTGCAACTAGGGATGAGATGCAACCAGAGGTGAGGTGCAGCTGTGGGTTGAGATGTAGCCAGGAGTGAGATGCAGCGAGGGGTGGGACGCAGCCAGGGGGAGAAGCAGCCAGGGGGAGAAGCAACCAGAGGTGAGAAGCAGCCAGGGATGAGGTGCAGTCACTGATGAGATGATGTGCAGTCACAGAGGAGGTGAGATTGCTGCCACAGATGAGGTGAGATTGCAGCCACGGATGAGATGGGGTGCAGCACAGGATGAGGTGGGATGCGGCACAGGATGAGATGGGATGCGGCACAGGATGAGATGAGATGCGGTACAGGATGAGATGAGTTGCAACACAGGGTGAGATGAGATGCGGCACAGGATGAGGTGACGATGCGGCGTAGGATGAGGTAGAGATGCAGGTGCAGCCACGGGTGAAATGAGAAGCAGCCACGGGTGAGATGAGAAGCAGCCACGGGTGAGATGAGAAGCAGCCACTTGTGAGATGAGAAGCAGCCACGGCTGAGATGAGAAGCAGCGACGGCTGAGATGAGAAGCAGCCACGGCTGAGTTGAGAAGCAGCCACGGTTGAGATGAGAAGCAGCCACGGCTGAGATGAGATGCAGCCACGGCTGAAATGAGATGCAGCCACGGGTGAGATGAGATGCAGCTTGCACCTGACGTCCTCTGTACTTGCTGTAGCTTCGCTATTCTATTCTTATCTGCATCTGCTTTACTTGCACCATCCAGCATTGGTCTACTCCTGCTGTGCCTGTATCACCTAGCTTCAGTCTGCACTTTCCATGCCTAAACCATCCACTTCTGGTCCACTTCTACTCTGCCTGCATCACCAAGCTCCAGTGCACACCTGCCGTGCCTGCAACATCCTTCTTTGCTCTACTCCGGTCAGTGCCCGATGTCCAGAATCTGATGACCTTTGCCTAATGCCTGGAGCTATGCTCGATGTCCGGTGATTGAAGACTTATGCCAGACGTCCCATGCTTTCCTCATGTCATGATGTCCTGCCTGTGTCCTGATGTCCTTATTGAAGTAATGTTTGCTGAGGTCGGTGTCTGATGGTTCCTTGCAGTGTAAGTAGACTTGTGTCTCAGGCCCACTTGTTATGTCCTTGCCAGATGATGTCAACCCAAGATGATGGTCCTGCTGATTCACCCAGGGGTCTATGGGAACCCTGAACCCGGACGTGGAGTTGGAGGGATGTCACTGGTGGCCCGCCCAAACCCGTATCCCTGGTGGTCAACTGAAAATTGGGGGAATAATTGAGAGGGAATAAAGAGAATAAAAGTTTGTTGTGATGCAACCTGCATATTCTGGTGATGTTCACCAGCGCTGCTGTCAGACCGCCGGGAACATTGGTATTGCAGCTTGGGTGGTATGGCTCACTGCAGTAGGAGCTGGGTCCCCGGGGAAGGATAGCACTGCACTTGTTGTCATGGTGCTGGTTGTGGGCAGCGCAGCGGATGTTATAGAAAGGAGACACGGAGGCCTTGTGACTCTGTACGGGCACTTTACTTGTAAATGGTTCAGATGGCACTTCAGGTTACAGTTTGCACAGTCTTTGAACGGGTAGCTGGCTGAGTAGTCATTGAGGAAGGTAAAGTCTCTTTGCGGCTCCCGTAGTATACCTTATTTTGTCTATCCTACATCCTGCTGCCTTTACTTGTGTTGCCCTGCACAGCCCGCTTATCTAATAGGCACATTGGGTGCTATAAGGCACCCTTCTTCTCTCTAAGGGGCTCGATCTGGTTTGGGCAATCCTGGTGGGGCTGCTCGTTCTGGACAGGGATGTCAGGGTTGCTGAACTAACCCGCGACTGACCGGTGTCAACGGCTCAGGGGTGAACTCGCCTGCACCATTCATCAGAGCCGGCACTACGTTAGTGGACTAGGATTCCCTATGGAAGAACCGGTAATCCGGGGAGACCAATCAGCGAAGCGCGATTTAATTCAGGCGCTGCTTTGCTGATTGGTCGCTGTGGTGAGCGGTGACCAATCAGCGAACCAACTCGCGTCTTGGTGGGAGATTTGAATCCTGCGCTGCTGATTGGCTGAGCGACACGGGATTCAAATCTCCCATCAACAGACCGTGGTAACCAATCAGCGCTCTTGGCGTGTGATGCTCTTTCGCTGTGTATTTGAATCCCGGCCGCCATATCGGAACTTGGGTGTTCCAATATGGCGGTCAGGGCACTTCCGCTGCCTCCTGCTATGACTCATTTTCCTGCTCTTCTCCATAACACATCCTCGGTGCATGCCAGGTCTCGGTGCAACCAGAACCGGGCATGCACCGAGATCTCAACCTCGCTCTGCGCTTGCATCAACACCACAAGGACACGCAGAGCAAGGAGGAAATGAAGGGAACAAGCGAGGCAGCGAGGACATGGGCGGCACAGAGGTGCAGGGGGCGTGAAATGCGCCTGTGGATGAGGTGCCTGAATCACAAGGACCCACCTCAATGGATTTTTACTATAAGTTTTTATAAGCCTTTATATCAGGGTAGAAGCCCCACAGAGCCATGGGGGACCCTGTGCCTGAATGCAGCAGACATGCTGCATTCAGCGCTTGACTTAGATTCACATCCATGAAGGGGAGTGGGGGGGTGACAGGTCCTCTTTAACCTTAGCTACGTGTAACAATAAGAAATGACACAAGGAAAAATTGTTGAACACATGAAGAAAGAGAGGTGCAAAAAGCCACGGAAAGTCATGACACCAGCTGAAGTCTATTGATTATTAGAAAATGGTCCTGCCTGCCACTTAGTAAAAAAAAATATCAGCTAATCCAACATATGGCCTATAAAAAGGTCAACCAAAGTGCCACGCAAGAAACAGCTCATGATAGATGAAACCAGTAGGCTGTCGCAAGACATTCGCAACCATTTTGTTCCATAACATACTGCTACCATTGGTTACAAATAATTTTTAAACTTCTGAAGATTTCAGTGAGCTGTGTTTGGGGCCATAATATAGAAGTGAAAAGAACATAGTTTCATTAAAAACTGGCCATGACAAAGTTCTCTCTGCAAGATTTCAGACAAAGGAGTGAAAATAATTATCATAAGAGTTGTGAAAAAGCCAAGAACCACCTGTTGAGAGCTACAGAAAGACCTGCAATAATCAGGTACCATTGCTTCAAAGAAAACAATAAGAAATGCACTCAACCACCATGGCCTGTATGGACGCTCACCATACAAGACTCCATTGCTAAACAAAAGCGAAAATGTTCAAGTGCGTTTAAAGCTTATTTACGGTAACAACATTTAGAAAAGCCTGTAAAATAATGTTAGAAGTTAAGGCCACGTTACACACACAGCTATCTGTTCAGATATTGGTCACAGATCTCTGGTTGCAGTGAAATTATGGACACATTGTTACATTTGTACACGGCCACAAAATGGAACAATGTGTCCATGATTTCACTGCTACCAGAGATCTGTGTGTGTAATGTGGCATTTAGTCGGGTCAGATGAGACCAAAATTGAACCCTTTGGATGCTATAATACACACCATGTACACACATGATATAAAAAATTGTTGGTACCCCTCGTTTAATGAAAGAAAAACCCACAATGGTCACAGAAATAACTTGAATCTGACAAAAGTAATAATAAATACAAAATCTATGAAAATAAACAAATGAATGTTAAACACTGATTTTCAGCCCTGCTTCCTCAGAATTTTTAAAAACATGTACTGGTAACTCATGAAATAGACCTACCTGGACAGAAATTATGGTATCCTTAACTTAATATTTTGTTGCACAACCTTATGTATTCTTTTCTTAATATGCTTCATTTTTCATCTGTGAACATAAAGCTGATGTGTCTTGCCAAAAAATTCAATTTTTGTCTCTTCTGTCCATAGGACATTCTCCCTGAAGCTTTGTGGCTTGTCAACATGTAGTTTGGCAAGTTCCAGTCTGGCTTTTTTATGTTTTTTTTTTCAACAATGGTGTCCTCCTTTGTCATCTCCCACGAACTCCACTCTGGCTCAAACAACGACGGATGACACTGATCTGACACTGATGTTCCTTCAGCTTGAAGTTCACCTTTAATGTCTTCTTTTCTGGATTCTTTTGTTACCATTTGTATTATCCGTCTCTTATATTGATGGGCGAGTCCTAAATTACTCGGAATCGCTTGACTCTAGCGAGTCCGAGCCCGGGACTCGCTACTCGTTGCGAGTCTAGCGAGTCCAATGTTAATGAATGGGGAAGCGAGTAATAGCGGCTGCGGATTCCAGCCCCCAGCTGCTTAGCTGTACCTGGCTAGACATAGAAATTGCGCGGAGCCCCACGCATTTTTTTTTTATTTCATGAAATTCATGAAATAATAAAAAAACAGGGCTCCCCTATATTCTTGTGTCTGGCCAGGTACAAATAGGCACCTCGGGGTTGGGGGCAGCCCGTCGCTGCCTGCTGGATTTGGCTGATTACAGAAATATGGCGAAGCCCACGTCAAATTTTTTTCTGACAAATCCATAAAACAATATAAATAAAAGGGACTGCATCTTTATTAACCCCTGGATCATGGGCGATCATGGGTTAAAGATGCAGTCCCTTTTTTAGGATTGTTTTATTGATTTTTCAGAAAAAAAATGACGTGGGCTTCGCCGTATTTCTGGAACCAGCCGGATCCAGCAGGCAGCGACGGGCTGCCCCCAACCCCAAGGTGCCTATTTGTACCTGGCCAGACACAAGAATATAGGGGAGCCCTTTTTTTTATTATTTCATGAATTTCATGAAATAATTAAAAAAAATGCGTGGGGCTCCGCGCAATTTCTATGTCTAGCCAGGTACAGCTAAGCAGCTGGGGGCTGGAATCCGCTGCGCAGGGAGGCCCAAGCTTTCTGGGCACCCCCCGCTGCAAATTGCAGCCCGCAGCCGCCCCAGAAGATGGAGCGTTCATTGAAGCGCCATCCTCTGGCGCTGAACCTCGCTCTTCCAGTGGCCCTGGTGCGGTGGCTCACTGGGTAATAAAGAGGTTAGGGCCAGCTTTGTATTAGCAGCTGGCCCTAAGCCCGAAATTTATGGTGGTCACGCCAATATTAGACATGACCGCCATGAATTTCTATTAAATTGTTTTAAAAAAAACACAACACAGAAAAAAATTTTTTATTAGAAATAATAAAAAAAAGCCATTAGGGACTCCATCTTTAATTAAAAAGATCCTCTTACGTCCGACGTAGTCCAAAACACAATCTCAGATCTGCTACATCCCTGTCTGTGCTTAGACAGACAGGGATGTAGCAGAGCTGAGAACTGACTAAGCAGTAAGGGT
The DNA here is from genome assembly GCA_033576535.1 of Allobates femoralis. NCBI lineage: Eukaryota > Metazoa > Chordata > Amphibia > Anura > Aromobatidae > Allobates > Allobates femoralis. The sequence goes on from JARQOC010000003.1 coordinate 277,874,277, forward strand.
TCAGCTCAGGTCATTATGACCTGAGCTGAACTCTGCTGTCAGCCAGACTCGCTCTGCTCTGGAGATTCCCGAGCAGTGACAGAAGTTAATTTATTCACTGCTTCTGTCAGTGTTCGGGAATCTCCGGAAAAAGCAGCAGAGACTCGGGGAGCGAGTCTGCAGCCGGCGCCGGCGGAGGCAGCGGTAAGTAGCCGGCCGGTCCGGTGCATCCCCCACCCTCTCCACCCTCCCCACCACCCCCCTCATTCCCCCCCTACCCCTCCCCTGGTTCAATCCTTTATTTTATTTTCACTATTCTTTAAAAGCCAGCGGCTTTTTGACGCTGGCTTTAAAAGAATAACATGGGGATTTGCAGGTTTTTCCTCTGCTGCCAGACCCCTTATAGGGCCTGGCAGCAGAGGAATCGCTGCAATACTCGCCTCCCCATTAATTAACATTGGAATCGCTAGACTCGCAACGAGTAGCGAGTCCTGGACTCAGACTCGTCGGAGTCTAGCGATTCCGAGTAGTTTAGGATTCGCCCATCATTACCACTGACTGATTACAAGATTGTAGACACTTGTGATGCTAACTAGTGGACACACCTTGATTTAACATGTCTCTTTTGTCACATTATTTTCAGGAGTACCATCATTTCTATCCAGGCCTATTTCATGAGTTATATTTTTTAAAACGTCTGTGGAAGCGGGGTTGAAAATCAATGGCTATCTTTCATTTGTTCATTTTTATAGATTTTTTATTTATTATTACTTTTGTCAGATTCAGGTTATTTCTGTGACCATTTTGGGTTCTTCTTTCAGGGGTACCAACAAATTTGACCATGCATGTAAGGAGGCCAAAAGGCGCTGCATATCACCACAAAAACACAATACCAACAGTGAAGCTTGGGGAGGGGTGAGAATATCATGGTGTGAGGCTGTTTTTCAGTGTACAGCATGGGCAAACTTCATATCGTTGAAGGAAGGATTAATGGACAAATATACAGAGACATTCTTGATAAAAATCTGCTGCAGTCTATCAGGATGATGAAGATAAAACAAGGGTTAACATTTCAGCAAGACAATGTGACCCCAAACACACAGCCAAGGGAATTCTCAATTGGGTTAAGTGAAAGAAAATAAAACTGCTAGAATGGTCCAGCTAATAACCTGACCTGAATCTAACAGAAAATGGAAGGAACTAAAATTAAAAGTTCATAAATGAAGACCAGAGAAGCTTCAGGATTGAGGAGTGTTTGTGCAGAAGAATGTGTCAACATCACACTTGAGCAATGCATGCGACCAGTTTCTTCATACAGTAGGTGCCTTGAAACTGTCATCACCAACACATGCTTTAGTATGAAGTATTAAATAAATTTCAGTAAGTGCAATCAATACTTTTTTCCTATGTCATTTCTCATTATTTCACATCACTAAATTTATGAACATATATGCTTTCATTACTTTGTATGGATTGGATGGGTTAACAACATCTGATAAGATATTCATGTTAGGCGGCCGTCACACGGTGCAATTTCTTGAACGATATTGTAAGCGATCACGTGCACGCGCGATCGCTAATAATATCGTTCACATCGCTGGTGAGATGTCACACAGACAGACTCACCAGCGATGTGGGCCAGCGAGATCGCTGGTAACTATGGTACACATCGGGTTACTAGGCGCCGCGCGGCGCTTAGTAACCTGACGTTTACCATAGATACCATCTCCCAGCATAGGCTCTGCCGCTGGGAGATCGTTCATCGTGGTGTTATACACCACGATGAACTAGATTATTCAAGCGTTCATCGCTTGATATGAGCTCCGGCTCACCAATCTGCGATGTCACGATCAAGCGATTTTACATTGTATGCCCATGGGACTGTAGTATACCATCGCGCTGTACACTACAGCGCATTGCGAGTCGCTAACAAAGCCACAGCCAGCAGGGACTCGCATAGCGCTGTAGTGTACACCGCTATAGTATACTACAGTCCCATGCCCATACGCCTGTCCGCCCCTAAACCTAAGCACTGGCGCTTAAGGGCCGACACGCGTATGCCCATGGGACTGTAGTATACCATCGCGCTGTACACTACAGCGCCATGCTCTTAACCACCCCCTAATGCTATAAACCACCCCCTAAGTGCGCCGCACCTAAGCCCCTACCCTCTAAGCCACCTAAGCCCCTACCCCCTAAGCCCCGCCGCACCTAAGCCCCTACCGTCCGCCGCCGCACCGCCGCACCTAAGCCCCTACCCCCTAAGCCCCGCTGCACCTAAGCCCCTACCCTGTAAGCCCCGCCGCATCTAAGCCAAGCCCCTACCCCCTAAGCCCCACCGCCGCACCTACCACTACCCTCTAAGCCCCGCCGCACCTAAGCCCCTACCCTCTAAGCCCCGCCGCATCTAAGCCAAGCCCCCCTACCGTCCGCCGCCGCCCGCCGTACCTAAGCCCCTACCCCCTAAGCCCCGCTGCACCTAAGCCCCTACCCTGTAAGCCCCGCCGCATCTAAGCCAAGCCCCTACCCCCTAAGCCCCGCCGCCGCACCTACCACTACCCTCTAAGCCCCGCCGCACCTAAGCCCCTACCCTCTAAGCCCCGCCGCATCTAAGCCAAGCCCCTACCCCTAAGCCCCGCCGCCGCACCTACCACTACCCTCTAAGCCCCGCTGCACCTAAGCCCCTACCCTCTAAGCCCCGCCGCATCTAAGCCAAGCCCCTACCCCCTAAGCCCCGCCGCCGCACCTAAGCCCCTACTCTCTAAGCCCCGCCGCATCTAAGCCAAGCCCCTACCCCCTAAGCCCCGCCGCACCTAAGCCCCTATCCCCTAAGCCCCACCGCACCTAAGCCCCTACCCCCTAAGCCCCGCTGCACCTAAGCCACTACCCTCTAAGCCCCGCCGCACCTAAGCCCCTACCCCCTAAGCCCCGCCGCACCTAAGCCCCTACCCCCTAAGCCCCGCTGCACCTAAGCCACTACCCTCTAAGCCCCGCCGCACCTAAGCCCCTATCCCCTAAGCCCCGCCGCCTCCTAAGTCCCGCTGCTTTCCCCCGCCGCTGTCGCTAACACCTAAGGCCCTACACCCGAAGCCCCCGCCGTCCCCTAACCTAACGCCCCCGTCGATCACTTACATGCCTTCTTAGTCATCTGATCGTCCGTCCGATCCACAAGTGCTCCGTCCGGCCAGGCGTCCTCTTCCTCCGGCCCCGGGGGTCTTCTCTCTTCTTTCCGCCATCTCCGGCTCTTCGTCCGGCCCCCGGGGTCTTCTGTCTTCTTTCCGCCAACTTCCATCTCCGACGTCCTCTTCACTTCTCATTAAGATAGAATGGACGAAAAATCCGCCATTCTATCTCTATGAGATGTGAGCTGCTCTTCTGATTGGTCGCTGTCTAATGCCCTCAGCCAATCAGAAGAGCACCTCATATCCCATTGAAATACATTAGCGGTGTCTCGCCGATTTTATGTCCGCCCACCTGGTTCTATTTCTCGGCCCTAAAATCGCGGACACACCGCTAATGCATGTCTATGGGCAGTCAGCTCGATTTCTGATTGGTCGCTCTCTGCTGACGCCGACCAATCAGAATTCGACCTCACTGCCCATAGACATACATTAGCAGTGTGTCCGCGATTTTCGGCCCGACAAATAGAACTAGGGGCCCGGCCGTTAATTCGCCGACACACCGCTAATGTATGTCAACAAATAAATTTAATAATAAAAAAAATAATTAAAAAATAATTAAAAAATAATAAAAAAAATAAATAAAAAATAATAAATAATTAAATAAAAAATAATAATAAAAAAAAAAATAAGCGGACCTGAAGGAGAACTGTGTCTCAGCCTCAGCCTCACTTAAAATAACTAATAAATTTAATAATAAAAAAAATAATTAAATAATATTTAAAAAATAATTAAAAAATAAATAAAAAATAATAAATAATTAAATAAAAATAATAATAAAAAAAATAAATATATGCTAATAATATCAGCCCTTTCAGCGGACCTGAAAGAGAACTGGGTCTCTGCCTCAGGCTCACTTTAAATAAATAATAAATTTAATAATAAAAAAAATAATTAAAAAATAATTAAAAATTTATAAAAAAATAAATAAAAAATAATAAATAATTAAATAAAAATAATAATAAAAAAATTAAATATATGCTAATAATATCAGCCCTTTCAGCGGACCTGAAGGAAAACTGGGTCTCAGCCTCAGGCTCACTTTAAATAAATAATAAATTTAATAATAAAAAAAATAATTAAAAAATAATTAACAAATAATAAAAAAATAAATAAAAAATAATAAATAATTAAATAAAAATAATAATAAAAAAATTGAATATATGCTAATAATATCAGCCCTTTCAGCGGACCTGAAGGAGAACTGGGTCTCAGCCTCAGGCTCACTTTAAATAAATAATAAATTTAATAATAAAAAAAATAATTAAAAAATAATAAAAAAATAATAAAAAAATAAATAAAAAATAATAAATAATTAAATAAAAATAATAATAAAAAAATTAAATATATGCTAATAATATCAGCCCTTTCAGCGGACCTGAAAGAGAACTGGGTCTCAGCCTCAGGCTCACTTTAAATAAATAATAAATTTAATAATAAAAAAATAATAAATAATTAAAAAATAATAAAAAAATAAATAAAAAATAATAAATAATTAAATAAAAATAATAATAAAAAAATAAATATATGCTAATAATATCAGCCCTTTCAGCGGACCTGAAAGAGAACTGGGTCTCTGCCTCAGGCTCACTTTAAATAAATAATAAATTTAATAATAAAAAAAATAATTAAAAAATAATTAAAAATTAATAAAAAAAATATATAAAAAATAATAAATAATTAAATAAAAATAATAATAAAAAAAATTAAATACATGCTAATAATATCAGCCCTTTCAGCGGACCTGAAGGAGAACTGGGTCTCAGCCTCAGGCTCACTTTAAATAAATAATAAATTTAATAATAAAAAAAATAATTAAAAAATAATTAAAAATTAATAAAAAAAATATATAAAAAATAATAAATAATTAAATAAAAATAATAATAAAAAAAATTAAATACATGCTAATAATATCAGCCCTTTCAGCGGACCTGAAGGAGAACTGGGTCTCAGCCTCAGGCTCACTTTAAATAAATAATAAATTTAATAATAAAAAAATCATTAAAAAATCATTAAAAAATAATAAAAAAAAAAATAAAAAATAATAAATAATTAAATAAAAATAATAATAAAAAAAATAAATATATGCTAATAATATCAGCCCTTTCAGCGGACCTGAAAGAGAACTGGGTCTCTGCCTCAGGCTCACTTTAAATAAATAATAAATTTAATAATAAAAAAAATAATTAAAAAATAATTAAAAATTAATAAAAAAAATATATAAAAAATAATAAATAATTAAATAAAAATAATAATAAAAAAATTAAATACATGCTAATAATATCAGCCCTTTCAGCGGACCTGAAGGAGAACTGGGTCTCAGCCTCAGGCTCACTTTAAATAAATAATACATTTAATAATAAAAAAAATAATTAAAAAATAATTAAAAAATAATAAAAAAATAAATAAAAAATAATAAATAATTAAATAAAAAATAATAATAAAAAAAATAAATAAATGCTATTAATTGTATTAATAATTTTATTAATGCTATTAATAATGCTATTACTGCTAATAATAATGCTATTAATGCTAATTATTATGCTATTAATGCTAATATTTATGTTATTAATGCTAATAATTATGCTATTAATGCTAATAATTATGGTATTAATGGTAATAATAATGCTATTAATGCAAATAATATTGCTATTAATTCTATTATTAATGCTATTAATGGTAATTATTATGCTATTAATGCTAATAATTAGGCTATTAATGGTAATAAGAATGCTATTAATGCAAATAATATTGCTATTAATGCTATTATTAATGCTATTAATGCTAATAATTATGCTATTAATGCTAATAATTATGCTATTAATGGTAATAATAATGCTAATAATGCAAATAATATTGCTATTAATGCTATTATTAATGCTATTAATGCTAATAATTATGCTATTAATGCTAATAATTATGCTATTAATGGTAATATTAATGCTATTAATGCAAATAATATTGCTATTAATGCTATTATTAATGCTATTAATGCTAATAATTATGCTATTAATGCTAATAATTATGCTATTAATGGTAATAATAATGCTATTAATGCAAATAATATTGCTATTAATGCTATTATTAATGCTATTAATGCTAATAATTATGCTATTAATGCTAATATTTATGCTATTAATGCTAATAATTATGCTATTAATGGTAATAATTATGCTATTAATGCAAATAATATTGCTATTAATGCTATTATTAATGCTATTAATGCTAATAATTATGCTATTAATGCTAATAATTATGCTATTAATGGTAATAATAATGCTATTAATGCAAATAATATTGCTATTAATGCTATTATTAATGCTATTAATGCTAATAATTATGCTATTAATGCTAATATTTATGCTATTAATGCTAATAATTATGCTATTAATGCTAATAATTATGTTATTAATGGTAATAATAATGGTATTAATGCAAATAATATTGCTATTAATGCTATTATTAATGCTATTAATGCTAATAATTATGCTATTAATGCTAATATTAATGCTAATTATGCTAATAATAATCATATTAACGCTATTAATAATGCTATTAAGGCTAATAATCATGCTATTTATGCTATTCAAAATGCTAATAATGCTAATAATATTGCTATTAATGCTCTTTATGCTAATAGTAATGCTATTAATGCGATTAGTTATGCTATTAATTCTATTGTTTATGCTATTAATGCTATTAATAATGCTATTAATGCTATTAATAATGTTATTCATGCTATTAATAATACTATTAATGCTACTAATGCTAATATAAATGCTATTAATTGTATTATTAATGCTATTAATGCTATTAATAATGCTATTAATGCTAATAATAATGCTATTAATGCTATTAATAATGCTATTAAGGCTAATAATCATGCTCTTTATGCTAATAGTAATGCTATTAATGCAATTATTTATGCTATTAATTCTATTATTTATGCTATTAATGCTATTAATAATGCTAATAATGCTATTAATAATGTTATTCATGCTATTAATAATACTATTAATGCTATTAATGCTAATATTAATGCTATTAATTGTATTATTAATGCTATTAATGCTATTAATAATGCTATTAATGCTAATAATAATGCTATTACTGCTAATAATAATGCTATTAATGCTAATAATTATGCTATTAATGCTACTATTAATGCTAATAATGCTAATAATAATCATATTAACGCTATTAATAATGCTATTAAGGCTAATAATCATGCTATTTATGCTATTCAAAATGCTAATAATGCTAATAATATTGCTATTAATGCTCTTTATGCAAATAGTAATGCTATTAATGCGATTATTTATGCTATTAATTCTATTGTTTATGCTATTAATGCTATTAATAATACTATTAATGCTATTAATGCTAATATTAATGCTATTAATTGTATTATTAATGCTATTAATGCTAATAATAATGCTATTAATGCTAATAATTATGCTATTAATGCTAATATTAATGCTAATAATGCTAATAATAATCATATTAACGCTATTAATAATGCTATTAAGGCTAATAATCATGCTATTTATGCTATTCAAAATTCTATTAATGCTAATAATATTGCTATTAATGCTCTTTATGCTAATACTCATGCTATTAATGCGATTATTTATGCTATTAATTCTATTATTTAGGCTATTAATGCTATTAATAATGGTATTAATGTTATTAATAATGCTATTAATGCTATTCATGCTAATATTAATGCTATTAATTCTAATAATCATGCTATTAATCCTAATAATAATGCTATTAATGCTATTTTTAATTCTATTAATGCTATTAATAATTTTATTAATGCTAATAATGCTATTACTCCTCATAATAATGCTATTAACGCTATTATTAATGCTATTTATGGTAATAATGCTATTAATACTAATAACAATACTATTAATAGTACTATTATTGCTGTTAATAATGCTATTAATGCTAATAATAATGCTGTTAATGCTAATAATTATGCTATTAATGGTAATAATAATGCTATTAATGCAAATAATATTGCCACGTTCTAGAATCCCGATGCATTTGCATCGGGCTCACAGCTAGTACTGCATAAATAGCGAGCACAAACTGAATTATATGCAAATATACCCTTTATTCAAACCCAAAGCAAACAAAATTTCAGACACAGATGCATATATAGAGGTTGTCATCACCCAGATTAAGAACTACCAAGCACATAGGGGAAAAAATAATATTCTAATATATATATAGCTGAGTGTATGTACAGTATGTATGTGTGTATGTTCACTAAAGGAATTCTCACCGTCGCATCTACAATCACAAAATTTTGCACACACACCCCATTTGACTCAGATAACGTCATAGGCTATAATTCGAGGGGAAATATTAACCCCTGTTTACCAGTCATTCACCAAAAAAAAAAAAAGGCCTAATTACTGTTTGTGTACCGCAGTAGGCTGCACACAGACCCCAGTATACAGCAGGAGGCCGCACACAGCCCCCTCAGGCTGTCTTCACACCATGGCACAGTTCGGTCCGGGGCTGTCAGGCATGAACCTGACAGTCCTGGACCGGATCAGCACACAGAACCGGAGGGCCAAATGTACTCTCCGGTCCTGTGTGCAGCCGGACGCAGCTGCAGCTGCTAATGATTAAGGACCGTGTCTCGCAGGGAGCTAGCCGCGGTCCTGAAATCACAGCTGCGTGCAGCCGCCGGTGTCCGGTTCCCGGATTGTCCCGGACCAGGGCAATCCGGCCCCATAGGCTCCCATATTAGGGAGCGCCGGATTGCCCCATATCCGAGAGGATCTGGGAGAAACCGGGCAAATCCGGGATACTGGTTTTTGGGCAAGCAACGTTTTTGTGTCCGGTGAGAATAATCCGAATTCTCCTGGATTCATCCGGAGAGATGGAAACTGGATGGCAGAGAGCTGCCATCCGGCTCCATCCAGCCCCATAGGCTACTATGGGGCCAAAAACCGGTCCGGGTCTGTCTGGTTTACACCGGACAGCTCCGGACCGGACTGTGCCATGGTGTGAAGTTAACCTCTGTCTCCTTTGCTTAAGGGACTTGTTGTCTAGGAAACGTGTCAGGACTCAGCACCTCGCATACTGTGCACGTGTGTGACGTCACACGCTGTCCAGAAAGCTTCTGTGTACATTTTTACTGCATGGATCCCCGACCAAGACCGTGCTAGTACAGATTTTGTTTCCAGCACTTCAAGTTTCTACACGGATGTGGAATGAACTGTTGGACTATAATGTGTCTTATCACCTTTGGGGTTAAACATGCTGTATTTCTCCAGGTGGTAAGTAACACATTTTTGTACAGCAATAATTTTATTCAATTTTGAAGAAAAAATAGATAAAAAAGACAGAAATATGACACCAACCTCATTCAGACAGAATGCAGCATGTCCACCTCTGGTCTCCCATGAAGCTGAACTGAGGTCTATCTCAGATGCAAAATCCACAATCCCAGCAGACGGCTACAGTCATGGCCAAAAGTATTGACACCCCTGCAATTCTGTCAGATAATACTCAGTTTCTTCCTGAAAATGATTGCAATCACAAATTCTTTGGTATTATTATCTTCATTTAATTTGTCTTCAATGAAAAAAACACAAAAAGATTTGTCCTAAAGCCAAATTGGATATAATTCCACACCAAACATAAAAAAGGAGGTGGACAAAAGTATTGGCACCCTTAGAAAAATCATGTGATGCTTCTCTAATTTGTGTAATTAACCGCACCTGTAACGTACCTGAGGTACCTAACACGTGTTGGCAATAACTAAATCACACTTGCAGCCAGTTGACATGGATTAAAGTTGACTCAACCTCTGTCCTGTGTCCTTGTGTGTACCACATTGAGCATGGAGAAAATAAAGAAGACCAAAGAACTGTCTGAGGACTTGAGAAACCAAATTGTGAGGAAGCATGAGCAATCTCAAGGCTACGAGTCCATCTCCAAAGACCTGAACGTTCCTGTGTCTACCGTGTGCAGTGCCATCAAGACGTTTAAAGCCCATGGCACTGTGGCTAACCTCCCTAGATGTGGACGGAAAAGAAAAATTGACGAGAGATTTCAACGGAAGATTGTGCGGATGGTGGATAAAGAACCTTGACTAACATCCAAAAAGTTCAAGCTGCCCTGCAGTCCGAGGGTACAACAGTGTCAACCCGTACTATCCATCGGTGTCTGAATGAAAGGGACTGTACAGTAGGATACCCAGAAAGACCCCACTTCTTACCCCGAGACATAAAAAAGCCAGGCTGGAGTTTGCCAAAACTTACCTGAGAAAGCCTAAAACGTTTTGGAAGAATGTTCTCTCTTTTTGGGCAAAGGCATCAACATAGAGTTTATAGGAGAAAAAAAGAGGCATTCAAAGAAAAGAACACGGTCCCTACAGTCAAACATGGTGGAGGTTCCCTGATGTTTTGGAGTTGCTTTGCTGCCTCTGGCACTGGACTGCTTGACCGTGTGCATGGCATTATGAAGTCTGAAGACTACCAACAAATTTTGCAGCATAATGTAGGGCCCAGTGTGAGAAAGCTGAGTCTCCCTCAGAGGTCATGGGTCTTCCAGCAGGACAATGACCCAAAACACACTTCAAAAAGTTTGAGAGAAAGCACTGGAGACTTCTAAGGTGGCCAGCAATGAGTCCAGACCTGAATCCCATAGAACACCTGTGGAGAGATCTAAACATAGCAGTTTGGAGAAGGCACCCTTCAAATATCAGGGACCTGGAGCAGTTTGCCAAAGAAGAATGGTCTAAAATTCCAGCAGAGCATTGTAAGAAACTCATTGATGGTTACCGGAAGCGGTTTATCGCAGTTTTTTTGGCTAAAGGTTGTGCAACCAAGTATTAGGCTGAGGGTGCCAATCCTTTTGTCTGGCCCATTTTTGGAGTTTTGTGTGAAATGATCAATGTTTTGCTTTTTGCTTCATTCTCTTTTGTGTTTTTTCATTGAAGACAAATTAAATGAAGATAATAATACCAAAGAATTTGTGATTGCAATCATTTTCAGGAAGAAACTGAGTATTATCTGACAGAATTGCAGGGGTGTCAATACTTTTGGCCAACACTGTATGCATGTCAGTGATAAAAATTAATGGCAGCACTCACTGGCAGTGTAATCTACAGTTTTTTTCAGAGTTCTTCATGAAATACATAGAAGCCTTGGGGCTGTAAGGGAGGGTGAGGACAACAAAGTGCTCAGGCAACGGACGACGATCGTTTAGAAATTAATTTCAACGGTTCCAATGGGGTCAGTGCTGGTTTATTCAAGACCTCTCTTTTGCATTTGAATTGTACCATGATCTAAATTTAGTAGATCATTATAACAGTGGAAGCGCTAGGTTGTATATTTTATTTCTTCTTCTGTGAATGCAAGTGTGTATCAGAATCTTCTTCAACAACACCACTGGTTTCTTACTTGCGTTGAGCACTCAATCAGCCAGCAATTTTCATGTGGGACAATTGCCCCCTGTCACACAGCAAAATGGTAAAGCAGTTCCTTGGAAAAGAAAGCATTGAAAAAATGAAATTGCCACCCAGAGTCCTAATCTGAACCCAATAGACAACCTCTGCAGAATCCTCAGTGACAAAGGTATGGTCGAGAAATCCACAAAAGTCACAGAACTGTGGAAGAGATGGAAGAAGAGTGGACCAAAATCACACCAAAGCAGTGTGAGAGATTAGTAATATCCTATGACCGCAGATGTGCTGAAGTCATTCAAACCAAAGGCCTGTACACATCCTACTCATTGGTGAGTTTTGTAACCTTCACAAAATTTAGTTTTAATCTTTCTCTGTCTACAGTCATTGCTCTTCTCTAATTATGATCATCACGTTTTGTCTAAAATAAAGGATTTAAGTTGATAAACTTTAGTTATTTTGGAAAACACTGTTCTAGTTGCATCGTGTACCCCTTACACAAAAGCCTTCAAATGTTCATCAATGCAGATTACATCCTGTCAAGTGATCATACATTGTTCTCTAATTTTGATCGTCATTGTGTATGTATGTCCATTAAAGGAATTTGCACTGTTGTATCTGCAATCACAAAATTTTGCACACACATCCCATTTGCCCCATTTGGTTCAGGGAACATCTATGACTATGTTTTGGGGGAAATTTTAACCCCATGCTTTACAGTTATTCGCTAAAAAAGGCCTATTTACTGTTTGTGTGTATGTATGTATGTGTGTATGACCACTATATGCCCATAAATGGTAATATCACCCATATATGGTATAATAAGACTGTGTCCCTCGTGGTAATAGTGAGAAATCAGATTTATGAAACTATATTGACCCATGTACAAAAATGTGCCACAAGCAGGAAATACCAGTATACCACTTAGGGCCGCACACAGCTCCCAGAATACTGCAGGTGGTCACACACAGCCCCCAGTATATAGCAGGAGGCCCCAGACAACCCTCTGTATACCGCAGGAGGCTTCACACAGCCCCCAGTATACGACAGAAGGATTTACACAGTCTCCAGTATACCGCAGGAGGCCCCACATAGCCCCAGTATACAGCAGGAGGCACATAACCCTCAGTATACAGCAGGAGGCCACGCACAGCCCCAGTATACAGCAGGAGGCCACACACAGCCCCCACAGGAAGCTGCAAGTTACTATTCCGGGCAATAATGGCTTTTACAGCTAGTCAAATACATGTTTGAAAATATAGATATCAAAGTCTCCCAATAAAAGTGCCAGTGCAGTAGCTCCCCTATGGGAAGACTTGGTCTTATACTGGATTAATAGATAGAAAAAGCTAGAATATCCTGTATACAATGCTCATTGTAGCCCCTGCTTATATATATATATATATATATATATATTAAGCAAAGAGATAAGCAGCACAGCTGGAAGGGAGATGTTCCCGAAACGTCCCAAATACACCTGAAGGCCAATAAAGGCATTTGGATTGAAGATAAGGAATGCTGCAGTCATTTTGTTTATTTTTTTATATACACTTCACATATCATAGTTTAATATATAAATATATATATATATATATATACCGTATATACATATATATATATATGTATATATATATATATATATTAAACTATGATATGTAAAGTGTATACATTGCTGAGTTTTATAGAAGAAGAACAACAAAATACACTTTAATAACTTGTCTAGCAAGGAAGCCATGTTCTGATTTTCAAGTCACAGCAATTTTCCATGGTATTTAGCTTATTATGATTGATAGGCAATGGCAGCCAATATAAATATGAATGGCCTAATAAAATATGTTATGAGACCTGCCTCTATTAAAAGTGAATGTCATCTCGAAACAAGCAGGGAGGTTTTCAGACACGTTTGTGCTGATACCTGAATTAATTAATCGTAGCAAAGACTTTGGCAACTTATTTTTATATAATTGTTGACCCTAGAAAAGACTTTTACAGCAGTCAGTTAATTCTAAAGAAATATTGTGACAAAAAAATAAAACATTTCTTAAATGACTTCTTAGCTTGAAATTCTCCAAACAAAGGTTGAGGTATTTCTAGATTATAGCATGTACAATATATTCCCAATTGTCCTTTGCACTCCTGAGTCTAATTGGAGTCTGCTGAGAGCTGAGCCCCAGGGTTTTAACTGCCTTGTGTTCTGCATGAGATGCCTGTCACTGTGCTTCATCCAAAAAGTAAGCAACGCTCACCACGTCTCTCCCTGACATGTGTGACCTTACATTTTTTTTTCGCTCTTGCCCTGTCTCTAAAGCCCAGACACATGAAAGCCAATTTAGTCCTGATTCACATTTCTATAAAATGTCCTTTGCCCTTTTAAAGCATATATTAACAGTTAAATGGTTCTAATTGTCTCGGTTGATGGTGTTTTTTCCCCAGTGAATATTAGCTGCACTTTTAGAGTTTGTGCTGTATCGGCTTAGAATTGGGTGCAGAATCTTAGCTAAAAACATATTAAAAAAGTCACATAAAAGCAAGACATGATATTTACAACGTTGTCATTAATAAAATTATTGCAATTCATATTTATTCATTTTGTAGATATTTTCATAAAAAACTAAATAAGATTTTACCATTATTGTATTGCAATTTTACGACCATTGATTACTGCAGTGGGTCTCAACAGTGTGCAACCAGCATTACCGTGTAATCTCACCCGTGGAGTGCCATCACACTGGTGTACAGCCAGCGTATAACACGACTGAGTGCTATCCAATTGGTATACTATGGGGCAGTGCCAACAAGCAATTCGGCAAGAGCAATAAATTTCAGTTTGCGGCAATTGGCAGCGTATCTTGACTCACTCGCACTCATAAACGTCTATGATGGGTGTGAGGGAACCATAAGACTGTAGTATACGCAGAGACAAGCAATGGAGAAGATGGTAAGATTAATCTCTCTCTCCTCTCCACACCTGTGCTCTGACTCTTACTTCGGATCTATATGCTACTGTGACCTCGGCCTTAAAACCAGAAGAGGAAGGCTATGGTTACATTTAGAAGGCAAAATGCGTTTACCGCATCCAGTCCTGGATGTGGTAATCTCATGTCCCTTCAGACTAATTTCGCGATCCAAGTGTGTCCCTAAATCCGCATGCGGTAACCAGATTGCTACTTAATGATGCATCCGGTTGCCGGATGCAGTAGACGTTGTGTTAATACAAATGTTCCCCGGCTTCCCAGCATGGTTTTTGTTGTCTGGGAATTAAATCGGTTGAAATCAGATTGTCCCTGCCCAGACAACTCCGGGAAAATCTGTGTTTTGTCCGATTGTTGCAAGGGACTACAGGAATCATCCATGATCCTTTTGGTCCCGCGGACTGAAAACGGATTCACCCGGATCTACCCAGAAAGCACTAAACTGGACGCCAATACACTTCCATCCGGGTGAATCCGGACCCATAGGAAAAGATTGCGGCAATACTGCCATTCATGTGCGTTGCGGTACCCGATTTGGTTACTGTACCTGGCTCCACTTACATTTGCGCTTTCCAATTGAAATCCGGATAAGGATTAGAAACCTGTCCTAAAAACTTTGCTTGCATGATTTTTACCGCACATCGGAAAGCCAGATCTGGGAAACGTAACGCTGTTGAGGTGATCCGTTTTTTGTATTGCTGCCTATGGGTGCGGATCCGGATCTGGTTTTGAGCATTTTTCTTGCTCAAAACTGGATCAGCATCTACAATTGCAACCGCAAATGTGACCCTAGCCGAACTTGCAGAGAAAAACCATAATTGAAAGATTGAGGCTAGGGTCACATTTAAAATGCACATTATGGCTACTGCATCCAGATCCGGATGCAAAGGGTTAATGTAATAATAGATGTGGGCAACATGTCTGTAGGGAGTGCTCACCCTCCCTACAGAGATGTTCTCCACATAGATTGGCATGTTAAGGGTTAATTTCTAAAATTACAGTATTGTCGGCTTATGTCGACTTTTACTATTTGTAATGACAGGCGGCGACTCCTGGCTGTACTGGAGTTTACAGTACGCAAAGTTGGTAAGCATATTACAGGGCAGCATCCTCAATGAGGAGCTGTCTGTGGTGCTTACGCAAATTGTGTACTGTACATGCTGCTATCGATGGTGCTGAAAGTTTTTACATTACTTCTATGGCGGTGCACTGGCCACAGAAGTAATGTAAAAACTTTCAGCACCATAGATAGCGGCATGTACAGTTCGCAATTTGCGTAAGCACCACAGACAGCTCCTCATTGAGGATGCTGCCCTGTAATATGCTTACCAACTTTGCGTACTGTAAACTCCAGTACAACCAGGAGCCGCCGCCTGTCATTATAAAAAGTAAAAGGCGACAAAAGCTGGCAATACTGTAATTTTAGAAATTAAACCTTAACATGCCAATCTATGTGGAAACATGTCTGTAGGGAGGACTCCCTACAGACATGTTGCACACATCTATTATTTACATTAACCCTTTGTCCATCCCTGCGGCAGCAGGGATGAACAAAGCATACGGCTACCGCAGGCATTCACATGTGCCTTGCGGTACCTGGATGGGCTCCCATAGGAGCTCATTATAGGTCTCCTGCTGCCGTTAGGAAACTGCTCCGAAAAATGCAGCATGCAGGATTTTTCCCGCAGGCTGTATATTCGGATGCAGTAACCGCATTGCTATTTAGGCAACCCAGATTTAGAATGGGTGCCTAGGGGCTGCGGATCCTGATTCGGTTTTGAGCATTTTGCATGCTCAAAACCGGATCAGGATCTGCATTTTCTACCACAAATGTGACCCTAGCCTGACACCTGTTCTAAGTTTTGGAGACACTCCTGGTTTTCGCACACAAACCGGATGGAACCTGATCTGCAGTACGAAACCAGCAGTGAAACTGCAGTGTGAAACCAGCCTAAACAGCACAAAAGATCTTCATTCTCAGCGGTGCATTGTCCTTTATAAACAAGGCATACACTGCCGAGAACCATGGCTTCCTAGGTGCACAGATCAATCTATTACAGAGTGCCTTTACTTTGGTTTGCGTGTAAACAGACTATTAAACAACCTCCAATCGGTAAAATCTTAGGCCCCTTTCACATCTACTGCTTTGTTGTGTTTTGCTTCATTTGCATTTCCATGCGTTTTTACCGCAAAAATGCATCAAAACTCATTTGTTTTTGTTCCCATTGATTTTAATGGAAATGCATGAAAAAATGCATTTGCATTTTCAAAAACGCAAAGCGCATGCGTTTTTCCAAACGCAGCCCAAAACGTAGTTTGCCACAATTTGGGCTACGTTTGCAAAAATGCATGCATTTTGCATTTTTGAAAATGCACATGCATTTTTGCATGCGTTTCCATTAAAATCAATGGGAACAAAAACGCATGCGTTTTGATGCGTTTTTGCGGTAAAAACGCATGGAAACGCAAATGAAGCAAAATGCAGCAAATCATTAGATGTGAAAGGGGCCTTACAAATTGAGAGTCATATTGTGTTGCCAGTCAGGCTGTGTAAACAAATCCTTAGGTCACATTCTCATTTTCAGTATTTGGCGAGTTTTTTACCTCAGTATTTGTAAGGCTAGGGTCACACTTTAAAGTAGAATTGCGTTCACCACATCCAGATCCGGATGCGGTGAATGCAATTGCGGTCCCACACATTTATCATAAAAAATGTGTGGCGGGAACCACAATGCGGTAACCGGATTGCTCAGGATGTGTAATCCTGAGCAATCCGGTTACCGTACAGTTTGCTCATCCCTGCTGCCACCCACTCAGGTGTGCATATAATGATTTAATTGCTGATGTACAGTAGCCGGCTCCTGTCGGCTACTGTACATTATTATGAATGAAGCCGCCGGCTCCTCTGTGAGCAGCACTCATACTATACCTAATGTATGTATAGTATGTGCGTTGTCCAGGGTCCTGTAGGCATTTACAGTAGATCTATGGGCTGCACAGCGCCATAGATCTACTGTATAAGCCTTCAGGACTTCAGACAGCGCACATACTATACGTACATTAGGTATAGTATGAGCGCTGCTCACAGTGGAGCCAGCGGCTTCATTCATAAAAATGTACAAAGCCGACAGGAGGCGGCTACTGTACATCAGCAATTAATTCATTATATGCCCACCTGAGTGGGTAGCATGTCTGTAGGGGGGGTGGGCACCCCCTAGAGATATTATAGCCACAATTATTAATAAAATATATTCTTTTTAAACACTGATTAAACTTTGCTTAGGCCGGCTTCAGACTGCGGCAGCGTCCGGTCCGGGGCTGTCAGGAGTAACAGCGTGGACCGGAGTTTTTCTGCATAGGATAGTATCGGGCTGCACGGAGCTGGATCGCGGCGGGTGGTAATTATCTGCTATCCGGCTGCTAGCTCGCCGGATGAATCCTGCAGAAGTGGGGATTTGTCTGCCGATTCCAAAAACGTTGCATGCACCGTTTTTGGAATCGGCAGACAAATCCCCACTTCTGCAGGATACATCCGGCGACACAGCAGCCGGATAGCAGATAATTACCACCCGCCGCGATCCAGCTCCATGCAGCCCGACAGTCTCCTATGGAGCAAAACTCCGGTCCACGCTGTCACTCCTGACAGCCCCGGACCGGACGCTGCCGCAGTCTGAAGGCACCCTTATCCCGGTGGCAGCGGGGCTTAGAACTGCTCCGAAAACTGCAGCCTGCATGATTTTTCATGCAGGCTGTAGAGCCAGAGGCGGTAACCGGATTGCTTGTAAAGCAATCCTGTTTTTAAAATAGGCTCCTATGAGGAGCATTTCCTGATCCGGTTTTGAGCTTGTTAAATCAGGATGATCAGGAACTGAAGTGTGCTGGCTTCACACTGCAGTTTTTCACTGATCAGTGTCCATCAGTGTTTGGGTGGCAAAACCAGGAGAGGAATCAGGAGAGGAACTTGCAGAGAAAAACTATAATTGAAACATTGACACCTGTTCTGAGTTTTGGGCACACTCCTGGTTTTGGCACCCAAACACTGATGGACACTGATCAGTGAAAAACTGCAGTGTGAAGCCAGCCTTTGGCAAAAACTCACAAAATACTCAATGTGTGCAAGATTCCTTTCACATGGGCAAATAAATTGCTAGTAATGAATGATAATTGAGAAAATAGCAATAGGAGTTTGTTTACTAGTAATATGTTTTAATAATCATTAGGGTTTACATTTTAAAATTTTTGGTTTGATCTATAATTTCATGTTTCTTTGCTTCTGTCTGTATCTTTAATTAAAATATCAGTAATGGTGGGTTTACACGTCCCGATATCGGCGTCCAACTCGGACCAAAAGTCACGTGGTTCAAGCGTTGGCCCCGATATCGTTCGTGCGTTGTATGGTTTAAACATCCAATACGATGCACGAACGATGTCAAACCGATATTGGGGATCGAATGAGCGTGCTCTCCAACGGCCCGATATTGGATGGAGGTTGGAGCCGGATCGGGCTGTGTAAACACCCAACTACGATGTGCAGTACAATGTCTCCTATTCTCACCCATGTTAAATGGTCGTTCCTGGGGCGGCCGTACAAAGGGGGCATAGACATCGTAGGGACGTTGTATGCCGATATTGCGCTGTGTAAATCTCCGATGTGATATTGGAAATCTGGGCTGAAAAAGCGCGCTCCCGCGGCATCGGATCCACTATCGGACCGACGTTAGAGCGTGTAAACCCACCATAAGGGCC
Source organism: Allobates femoralis (assembly GCA_033576535.1). NCBI lineage: Eukaryota > Metazoa > Chordata > Amphibia > Anura > Aromobatidae > Allobates > Allobates femoralis. Next base: position 277,893,584 of record JARQOC010000003.1, read on the forward strand.
ACTTTACACACACCAACTTATCTGTCCAACTTCTGAACAACTTACTGGTTGCAGTGAAATCATGGACACATTGCTCCATTTTGTGGCTGTGTACAAATGTAACAATGTGTCCATGATTTCACTGCAACCAGTAAGTTGTTCAGAAGTTGGACAGATAAGTTGGTGTGTGTAAAGTGGCCATTAGGGTGCGTTCACATGCTGAGTTGGTGGTGCAGATCTTTGACTTCCAAAATCTGCAACTCCTGTCAGGCGGCCGTCACACGGAACGATTTCTTGCCCGATATCGTTTAAGCGATCTCCTTTTTGATCGCTTAAGCGATATCGGGCAAGAAATCGTTGCATGTAATCAAGCGATTTACGATGTTAAATCGCTTGATCGTGACATCGCTGATCTGAGGTCCGGTTCTCAGATCTAGCGATGAGCGATTTGACGATCTGTCTCATCGTGGTGTATAACACCACGATGAGCGATTTCCCAGCGCAGAGTCTATGCTGGGAGATGGTAACTATGGTACACGTCGGGTAACTAAGCGACGCGCGGCGCCTAGTTACCCGATGTGTACCATAGTTGCCAGCGAGATCGCGGCTCCACATCGCTGGTGAGTCTGTCTGTGTGACATCTCACCAGCGATGTGAGCGATATTGTAAGCGATTGCGCGTGCACGTGATCGCTTACAATATCGCTATAGATATCTCAGCGTGTGACGGCCGCCTCAGAAAGATGCCCCAAAACCATCCATGTCCGCACGGTGCATTTTTGATGCGTTGTTGGTGCAGATTTGAAGGTCCTTTTTGTCAATTCCTACAAAGTTTGGATACTTTGGCCAAACGAGAGAAAAAGAGTGAAATCCTGCTCCCCCGCTTCAACACTATCACTTCCTGTGGATTTTAATCCAAATTAGGCTCAAAATAAGCACCCAGACAGAGCCTGGGGAAGTCACCAAATAGAGCCTTTTTGGAGATTGGCTCAACAGAGCCTGGTGCACTGACCAAACATAGCTTTTTTTTACAGATAAACCCAACAAAAGTTAATAGAGTTTTTTCAGATTAAGCCCACAGATCAGATTAAGCCCTATCCCCACAGTTCATTGTTTGGTGTTTTTTTAACACAGATTTTGAGAATCTGCATCAAAAGCTGCATATATATCCTGTAGCCAGCAAAGCCTTTGAGACTTCAGAAGTCCTGTACCAATGTTACATTTTTTCCTCTCAGATTTGGTGCAGATTTCTTTTTTCTGTGCCATATCTGCAAGGAACAAAAAGCAACATTGGTACAGCACTTCTGAAGTCTCATAGATTTTGCTGGCTCAAAATCTGCGACATCTCCCAGTCCCATGGTGCTGCAGGGTCCTAAAGCCCGCGCTCACTGCGAGCTCGGCGGGGATCAGAAGACACCACCAGGGGTCACCGAGGGAGAATGGCGAGGTAAGTATAAACTGCAGGAAGAAAGCACAGGCCGTTCACACACAAAACGCTGAATTCTGTGAGGATCCCTTCTTGGTGCAGTTTTGTACCAAAATCAGATCCTCACAAATATGCTGTGTGTGAACACAGCCTAATAGAAATTTTTCATAGATTAAAGAGGACCTGTCACCAACCATACATGGTGATCTAATTACAGCACTGAATGCAGCATGTTCCCCCAGCCCAGTGGCGGAACTAGAGCCTGGCGGGCCCTGGTGCTGGTCGTAGTTGAGGACCGGGGGGGGGTGCTGGCAGTCATAGCTGACGACTGGGGGGTGCTGCCAGATGTCGGTGAGGAGCAGTGGGGGGGGGCGAAGCGGCTCCTACCTGCGCCGAGCCACGCATTATGGGTCTGGGAGCCAGGGCGGCAGAGGAGAGGAGGGGCGGGATCAGCCAAGGGAAGCAGGAAGCTTCCCTCAGTTAACCTCCTCTCCTCTGACACAAGGTCACGGGGGATGGCTGCAGGGCCCTCTACAGGTGCTTGAGGGGCCTCCTAGCTGGTCGGGGCACTGGTGCAGCTGAATCAGCTGCACCACGGTAGGTCCGCCTCTGCCCCAGCCCTTGACCCCATCTGTACCCCGAGAAAATACACTTTGAAAACTTACATAGTGGAGCCAAATAGGAGGTGGCTTGTGCCTGGAGCCAAAGGGCAGTTTCACGCCCCCTGTATGTTTAATCCGCCCACTGCCGCCTCCTGAAGCCCATCATTGTCTCCTTCGCCTGCTGAATAACACAAAGTGAGGGGTGCGGTTCTGGCCGCATTGCCCTGCCTCCTGCGGTGACATCACCGCTTATATCCACCCTGCTCCATGGTTAACATGGAGCAGGACGGGGAAAGGGGGTGATGTCACAGAGGGAGGTGGGGCAGCCACCTCCTGTGATGACATCACCACCTTTCCCCGTCCTGCTCCATGTTAACCATGACATACTGCATTCAGTGCTGTAATTAGATCACCATGTATGGTTGGTGAAAGGTCCTCTTTAACTATGGTGAGAGCTGGAGAAGGGTCTGCTGTTCAAGTCTTGCTGTCCCCACGAGTTGTGCGTCAATCCTCTGTAGGTAGATGTTCCTCCACTGTTTCTGCCTCCTCAACCTTGTCTCGGTCCTCCACCTCTGCCCAAAGCCTGTCTGGTAATGCCACCCACGTTGTAACTGCACAGATGGAATCCTGCACACCTCCTTACTATGCTGGCAGCAGGGCTCAATGCTATCAGTTGGTCTTTACCTTGAAATGCCTAGGAAATGTGAGTCACAGCTGAGGAGTTGTGGTCAGCTCTGGAGACCGAGTTTCAGCAATGGTTGTCACACATGGGGCAATGTCACACACGTGTCTTGTATGGCTCACGTGTGGAACCTGGTATTGAGTCTAGATGGGCTTCTGCAGAGGGCACGGTCGCTGTGTGCTCACTTCCGGCGTTCGCATCCCGCAGCTCAACGACTTGTTTTGCCCCAGAAGTCTTTCAGTTTGCCGGCTGAAATGCGATGTGCCGACACGCTGGAATTTTACTCTGCACATGTTGCAGCGACTGTGGCAGCACCGCCGAGCCCTGGTGCAATACATTATGATGTATAGCCTGGGCCAATGAGATCCAGAGGTGGGGCAGATCACGCTGCTGGAGTGGTCTCAGATAAAGGACCTATACACCCTTCTGCACAGTTTTGAGATGGCGACGAAGAAGTTTAGTGCTGACAATGCCATTATCAGCATGACTATTCCGGTCATTTACATGCTGGAGCACACGCTAAACAATATTCGGAGTCAGGTGGTGGGACAAGAGGAGGTGGAGGAAGTACAGGAGGAGTCCTATGCAGAAGGGATAACAAGATCTCCAAGGTCCAGATGGTCGGCAGTACCAAGGCGGCAGGCATAGGAGGGTGAGGGAGAGGGATTAACGAGGGCGCATGGTAGGAACCAAACTGTTGAGGAAGGTGCAGGAGCCCAGGAAGAAATGGAGGACGAACTGGCGATGGGCATGGAAGAGTCAGCAGATGAGGGAGACCTTGATGACATTTATGTTGTGCGAGGTTGGGGGGAAAAGGGCAGAGGAAGGAAGCATGATTCTCACTTCCCCGCCACCAACACAACAAGGACTTGGTCCTCCTACATGCGCAAGACACATGAGCGCCTTCTTGCTGCACTACCTGCAACACGACCCTCGAATTGTCCGAATTAGAAGTAATGCCGACTACTGGGTTTCCACACTCTTAGATCCCCGGTACAAGACCACATTTGCCGAAATAATTCCTGCCATACAAAGTGACGCACGCATGCAGGAGTATCAGCAGAAGCTGATACATAATCTCAGATGGGCTTTTCCACAAAACACCAGTGGTACACAGAGTGAATCTCACAGTTCTAACTTGTCAACCGTGGGACTGTCGAGTCATCATCACTCACACTGTACCAGTAACACTGTATCTGGTGGTGGTAGCAGCAATTTTGTGGCCTCGTTCACCGATTTTTTTAGACCATCATTTGCAAGGCCTGAAGACACGAGAAGTCTGACACATAGTCAACGCCTGGAGCGGATGGTACACAAGTATCTGCAACTTAACATCGATGCCATGACTGGGGAACTGGAGCCTTGCTAATTTTGGGCTTCCAATCTGGGAAAATGGCCTGAGCTTGCCACTCATGCCTTGGAGATCTTGTCGTGCCCCGCAGCCAGCGTTCTCTCGAATAGTATCTTCAGCGCTGCAGGTGGTGTGCTGACAGAAAAGCGCATGTGTCTGTCCACCCAGAATGTGGACAGACTAACGTTTATCAAGATAAACAAGGCATGGATCCGAAAGTACTTTTCTACTCCTGTGACATCGTGGGAAAACTAAAGGCTTGTGGATTTCTGCATTCAAGTCACCATTTTAAGTTTGCAACTGTGGGGCAATTGATGCCACTTAAGTGGTGTCTGTGCCCAAATTTTTGGAAAAAATGGACACTCTTGTTTTAGTCCCTTAAATGTGACAGAATGCTCAGTGTGTTTACGAGGCCTTTCAGATACTGGGGTAAAAACCTCAGCAAATACTCATCGTATGCACGAGGCCTTACAAATACTGAGGAAAAAAACCTCACCAAATACTCATCCTATGCACGAGGCCTTACAAATACTGAGGAAAAACGTCACCAAATACTCATCGTATGAACGAGTCCTTACAAATACTGAGGACAAAACTCACCAAATAGCCATCGTGTGCACAAGGCCTTACAGATACTGAAGTAAATCTCACCAAATACTCAGCATGTGCATGAGACCTTACAAATACTGAGGAAAAACCTCACCAAATAGCCATCGTGTGCACAAGGCCTTACAGATACTGAAGTAAATCTCACCAAATACTCAGCATGTGCATGAGGCCTTAAAGATACTGAGGTTAAAACCTCACAAAATAGTCATCGTGTGCACGAGGCCTTACAGATACTGAAGTAAAACTCAACAAATACTCAGATAATCCTTGGGAAAAGGGGGGGAGGGGAAGTCTGCTCCACAGGACTCACATGCAGCCATTGGTGCCAGGTAAGGAAGTCTGGAATCCTTTCAATGCAAATGAATGATGAAAAACCGGCTCCTGGACGAATGCTTCATTTTCTTATGATTTTATTTGTTATTCCATAGAAATAAAATAGACAACAAGGGAACACAGTCCCCCCCGCTGAACGCATTTCGGACTAGCGTCCTTTGTCTACAGCATGAACTGAACAGTTTTCCCAAAGTATACATACTTCCTATGGAACACACATTGAATTTGATTAGGTCCTTTTGTGGAGCCCATTGGGACGGGGTACTCGGTGCCGGACCGGGGTGCTGCTTGGGGATGTCACGGCGGTCCTGGTCTGGACCGTGTCCTGGGCCCGCACAATAAAATGGGGGTTATTTACAGGGGATTTGTCAGTCGTGACGCCACCCACTATATGCGGCCAGTGATGCGGCCGCCGCTGCTGCAGAACCTCCGTTGATGATGGGATAGCAGCTTGGATGGAATAGTTCCAGTGGGTAGAACTGGGTTCCCCGGGGCAGTGGTGATAGTAGAAGTCTGTGAAGATGGTTATTGATGCTGCAGGAGAGTAGGGGTAGTAGTAGAGATAATGAGAGTAGAGGCAATGGCAGTTTATGAGGGCAAATGGGGCTTCAGCATAAGGATCACACACACTCACGGTTTCTGTTGTTTTCCAAGTCTTTGCTTGCAGATGGTATAACACAGTATTGTCCACAGAGTCTGTACCGGGTTGCTCCCACCCTGCCCGTGTCCTTGGCTTCCTACTTATGCGCTGTGTGTAGCCCTGCTGCTGCTTGTAGCTGAACTGCTGGCCCTGTCTCTGCTCACGGGTACCAATCTGCTGGGCAACTTGAGTCCTCTGTGTCACTGACCCCTCCGTGTTGCTTTGCTATGGTACAGTGAAGATGGTGAACCTTCACTATCCTGGTGTTTACTGTCCTGTCTGTCTCAGGCACAGCCTCGGATCCGGTATCCGTCCTAAGCACCTCTCCAGGGTTAAGTTTGGGGTAACTCTTTATCCCGGGTATGTTCCTCTGTTCCTCTGTCTCCTCTCCTCAGACCTCTCAGGACCTCCACTTCTACTTGACTCTGCTCCTGCTCACAACTAAACTACAACTTTGAGCTAAACTTAAACTAAACTGAACTAACTGTCACTGTCACTCTGAGGTAAACAACTTTAGCTCCTCCCACTAGTGCAGGTGCCACCTAAGCTCCTCCCACTTTCTAGTGTAGTGTTGTGTGGGGAGTAAACCTGTGTTGATGGTTCTGTGGCACATTAACCCCTGGGGTGCCACATTCCCCCTTAGTTAAAGACAGTACTCCGGGACTGTGGAACAATAAAGAAACAAACAATTAATACAATTAATATTTACAAAGACTTAAAAGTAAAAATTACAAAAATCACTAAAGTCTAAAAACAGTCCAAAAATTCAAAAAGCAGTCCTTCCGGAGGTTTAGTCTTTTGCCTCCGGGCTGATGAATATATACAAGAAAGTTTATACCACAACCAGTCCGTGGTAGTATGGTCCATAAAAAATAAAATAAAAAGGAAAAAGTTTGAAGAATATGCAAGAAGTTCATACAGGATAATCTCTGTAGGTACTGGGCTTTTTTAACGTTGCATTAACTATGTACATTTGTCCACGGGTGTATCTGCTTAGGAGGCCTGGATTCTCTACACCACCCCCAGGCACTTTCTTTCCCTAACTTAATGTACATGGGGGTTAATCCAGTTCCTCCACCCTCTTGGACACTATCTACCGAGTTTAATTTATATTAACACAAACATATTTACATTTTACAGTTAATTTGACCTTTTAATCCCTGTACCTAGCTGGTAACCTCCCTCTGGTACTACGCTCTGATCTGCGTAAAACGGGTATACTACTTGTATGTAGCCTATTGGTGCTGGTGAGCATGTACCTACTTGTAGTGTTTGGTACTATAGAAGATGAAGATCTGACTGTAGGACTGGCAAGCTCACTGGGACCAGGAATTGATTCTTCCTCTACGGGTTCTACTTCCAGTTCTTCAGGTCTTGGGACTTCTTCTGGTAACTAGAGATGAGCCACCACCCTGATGTTCGTGTTCGATTCGATTCGCCGAATCGACGGGGTGTTCGACGAATGTTCGTCGAATGCTCGACGAACACCGTCGAACATCCCGGAACACGAAAAAACCAGGATTGTGGGGCTGTTTCATTTCCACAATGTATATACATACATTGTGGAAGTGAAATAAAGTCAAATAAAGTGTTAAAAATAAAAAAATAATGTATGCTCACCTGTCCGCGGTCCACCGACGCCTCCGGTATGGTCCTGTGGCTTACAGGACCTGTGGTGACGTCAGTTCTCGCGGGAACTCCGGTCACATGAAACATGACGCGAGAACTGACGTCACCACAGGTCCTATAAGCACAGGACCTTGCCTGAAAGCTTAAAATAGACATTTTTATGTTTTAGACAATTTCTTTAAGTAAAAGAAAGTGTCCGAAACATAAAAATGTGTATTTTAAGCTTTCCGGCAAGGTCCTGTGGCTTACAGGACCTGTGGTGACGTCAGTTCTCGCGGGAACTCCACTAAATTAGATCACTCCACTAAATTCCAATATCAACTTATTGAGACAAAGTCTTAATCCAGGAATGATTTCACCACTGTAAATCAAGATAATGCTAAAAATTGCAATCTTTATTTTCCAAACATGACGCCCCAGAAGAAGCTATTGCGAAACGGCGTAGGGGTGGGAAAGCCAGGCACAGTAATCCTTCACAGCAGGTAATAGACATTTAACCCATTATTATCAGCACCTCTTTGATATCTCTAGCTTTTTAACTAAGTGATTGACTTTGTACAACAATAGACTGGGATTTATGCCCCCTGTGAGCAGGCAGAACATAGGATTTTTGTATGAAGGGCTGCAAGCTATTTACTAAGGGCGCTATATCTATTTTTGCTCTTGTGTATTTATCTGGAGAGACATTGTGTTGATATAAGAGTCTGATGTTATACTATTTTTACTCTGTATTTGAAAAGGAGTTATACTGTACTATGAGAATTTCCCTTTTGGGAATTGGCTCTGATGAGATTTTATTCATGTTTTGAAAATAAAGATTGCAATTTTTAGCATTATCTTGATTTACAGTGGTGAAATCATTCCTGGATTGAGACTTTGTCTCAATAAGTTGATATAAGCTGCCAAGTAGTGCTTGAAATGTTCCGTTACAGCCCAAACTACTGCCAGTAGTTCTAACTTGAAGGAGCTGTAGTTTTCGGGATTTCTTTCTGTAGGCCGGAGCTTCCTACTTGCAAAGACAATAACTCTCTCTTTGCCTCCTTGCATCTGCGACAACACTGCTCCCAGTTCCACGTTGCTGGCATCCGTGTATAGAATGAATGGTTGATGGTAATCAGGGTATGCTAGAATCTCTTCTCCCGTCAATGCACACTTCAGTTTGTTGAAGGAGTCTTCCTTCTCTTCACTCCACTGGAAAGGAGGGTTACGGGTTGCAGACTTTCTTGATTGTCCTACCAGGATGTCTTGTAGAGGAGCTGCTAGCTTCGTGAATCCACTGATAAATCTTCTATAATAGCCTACCAGGCCCAGAAATTGCCTCACTTCTTTCACATTTGTAGGTCTTGGCCAATCCCTTATCACTGTGACTTTATCAGGATCCGATGCTACTCCCTCTGAACTCACGACGTGTCCCAGGTACTGTACCTTTGGCTTGAGAAGGTGGCATTTGGATGGCTTGATTTTCATGCCATATTTGGATAAGGCTTCAAACACTTCTGCTAGGTCTTGTAGATGTTGCTCATACGTCTTGGAATAGACTATGACGTCATCTAGGTACAGGAGGACAGTTTCAAAGTTCTTGTGTCCTAGGTAGCTCTCCATGAGGCATTGGAAGGTCCCACGTGCGTTGCAGAGTCCGAACGGCATACAATTGAACTCACAGAGGCCCATTGGCGTAGTAAACGCTGTCTTCTCCTTGTCGGCCTCGGCCACAGGAACCTGCCAGTACCCACTAGTCAGATCAAGGGTAGAAAAGTAGTTAGCAGATTTTAATGCAGCTAATGACTCCTCAATCCTAGGTAATGGGTATGCGTCCTTATGTGTGATTCGATTAATATGCCGGTAATCTACGCACATTCTCATGGTCCCGTCCTTATTTTTAACTAACACTAGAGGTGCTGCCCAGGGGTCTCTTATTACCCCTGCAGATTTCATTTCTCTGAGCATGTCTTTGGTGGTTTGGTAGTGAGCTGGTGGTAATGGTCTATACCTCTCTTTTATAGGCTGATGGTTACCTGTGGGTATAGTGTGCTCTACCCCTTTAATCTGCCCAAAATCTAACAGGTGTTTGCTGAATATTTTCTCATATTCTTTCACTACCTGGTATACTCCATGCTTTTGATGGGAAGGTGTAGAACTGGTACCTACATGTAACTTTTGGCACCAATCCTCCAGCTTTTCTCTTGAGCCATTGTCATCCGCCTGACTTGATGGGTCCAAGGGCTCGACGGCTGTGATGTTATTGTTATCAACCGTGTACAATTTAGCCATGGTAGCATACTTTGGTAATGTGATCTCATCGTCTCCGCAGTTCAATAGGCGTAATGGCACTCTTCCCCTGTGTACCTCAACCACTCCTCTGGCTGTTAGTATAGTAGGTCTACCGTCTGAGTACAGGGGTTCTACCAGGGCTTGATAGTCTCGCCCTTTGATGCTTATTGCGGCTCTACACCAGACCAACATTTCAGTTTTGGGAGGTATTACAATGGGTATTGGATCACTTACTCGTACACTGCCGATATCACCTCCGGATATTTCTACCTGCTGCTTTAACATCAGAGCTTTTATTTCTTTGTGCAAAAGCCTCTGCTGTCCGGTTCCGGCAGTCTCGGCGATCTGCTTCAAAACAGTAATTACCTTGGAAAAACATTTTTCAATTACATTCATTCCTAGTAACATTACTGGTTCACGATCTCGCCGGTCAACATCTATGATTATAATACCCTGGTTCTGCAATTCTACCTTTCCAATCTGAATGGTCATTTCTCTGAACCCAATCTGTGGTATTAATTGTCCATTACTAGCCCATACTTCCATGTTAAAGTCTGATGGACCACTATCAATGTCTGAATCAGCCCAGTACCTTTTATATAGAACATGTGGGATTGATGTTATCTGGGATCCGGTATCCAGCAAGGCATTAAAGGGAATGCCATGCAACACGATAGGGATCACCGGCTATCCTCCCACAAATCTGTCAAACCAGGCTGAAGGACCTATAGAGTTCATACCTGAGGAGCGGCCCGCCTGCCCAGGCAATCTCCGTTTAAAGCACACTCTCGGGCAAAGTGACCTGGTTTCTGGCAACGGCGGCAAATGGGCTTTCCATCCGGCTGATAGCGATCGCTGGGTCGTCCTCTCATTGCTTGATATCTCCTGGGCCTCATCCACGGGTCATCCTCTCTGCTGGTCGCCGACTTGATCTTGGGTGCAGGCTTTGACTCTCGCAGCTCCTTGATGACCTTGGCCATTGAGATAACGGTGTCTGTCAGGGCATCTATCTTTTGATTGAGGGCTGCATTAGAGATATTTTCCCCAGGCTCAGCAGAAGTTGCTGACATAGCAGATGTCGCTGATGCTATCTGTTGCTGAGGTGCTGCTGCAGGGCCCTGTATAGATTGCAGATTCCGGGGCTCCTCTACCTGCTGCAGACAAATAACTCTGTCTTTTAACTCAGCAAATGTCATTTTAGGATTCTGGATGAGCATCATACTCAGCTGTCCTCTGTGGGACGGGGATAAGAGACCCTCTATGAACTGGTCAATTAACATTTTGTCAGCTCCCGGGGCTAAGGCAGGTTCTGCTAGCTTAAGTGCTTTGAGTACTTCCTGCAGATTTAAGGCAAAGTCTCTGGCACTCTCTTCAGGCTTTTGTTGACATGCAAAGAACCTCATTTTAGCCCGAGTGTCTGCAGTAGATTCAAATGCTGCTTTTAATCCAGCTATTAGATGCTCTACAGGGTCCTTATCTGTATCCAGCCAGGATGCGACCTCCCGCTGTGCATTGCCTGTTCATTATCCAATAATCATCCCTACACGTTGTGCTTCAGTGAGGGGGTACATCACATAGTATGCTTTTATCTTGCTAATAAAATCATTAAGAGTGTTAGGCTCACCGGAGTATTGAGGCAGCCACATTGCCCCTGGAGTATACGGCATCAGGAGCGGCATAATAGGCGCTGCTCCTTGCGCCGCTGCACTGCTGGGTGCAGCTCCTTGATCCGGTGCTGGATTCTCAAAGGCTGGTCCGCCGCTGCTTGGCACCGCTGGCTGCGACATCCTGTGCCCCCTTAATGAAGGTTCGCCCTCCTGTCTTCCGCTTCCGTCTGGATGTGTAACAAATGTTCCGCTGCGCACCAGGGTTTCTCTTCCCTTCCGGATGACGTCAGAGCGGTGAGCGGTTTTTCTTCCCACGCGTCGCGTGCTCTGTAATGGCGGATTTTGAAATTTACAGTCTCTGTGGCGCAGTTAAAATTCCGCTTGCCGCACGCCCAGCAATGGCGGCAGATTCAAAACGGTCACTAATCACGGCACACAATGCCCGGTACCGGGCACGGTAGATCCTGTTCGTGACACCAGGTTGTGGAGCCAGCTGGGACGGGGTACTCGGTGCCGGACCAGGGTGCTGCTGGGGGATGTCACGGCGGTCCTGTTCCGGACCGTGTCCCGGGCCCGCACAATAAAATGTGGGTTATTTACAGGCGATTTGTCAGTCATGACGCCACCCACTATATGCGGCCAGTGATGGGGCCGCCGCTGCTGCAGTACCTCCGGGGATGATGGGATAGCAGCTTGGATGGAATAGTTCCAGTGGGTAGAACTGGGTTCCCCGGGGCAGTGGTGATAGTAGACGTCTGTGACGATGGTTATTGATGCTGCAGGAGAGTAGGGGTAGCAGTAGAGATGATGAGAGTAGAGGCAATGGCAGTTTATGAGGGCAAGTGGGGCTTCAGCATAAGGATCACACACACTCACGGTTTCTGTTGTTTTCCAAGTCTTTACTTGCAGATGGTATAACACAGTATTGTCCACGGAGTCTGTACCGGGTTGCTCCCACCTTGCCCGGGTCCTTGGCTTCCTACTTATGCGCTGTGTGTAGCCCTGCTGCTGCTTGTAGCTGAACTGCTGGCCCTGTCTCTGCTCACGGGTACCAATCTGCTGGGCAACTTGAGTCCTCTGTGTCACTGACCCCTCAGTGTTGCTTTGTTATGGTACAGTGAAGATGGTGAACCTTAACTATCCTGGTGTTTACTGTCCTGTCTGTCTCAGGCACAGCCTCAGATCCGGTATCCGTCCTAAGCGCCTCTCCGGGGTTAAGTTTGGGGTAACTCTTTATCCCGGGGATGTTCCTCTGTTCCTCTGTCTCCTCTCCTCAGACCTCTCAGGACCTCCACTTCTACTTGGCTCTGCTACTGCTCACAACTAAACTACAACTCTGAGCTAAACTTAAACTAAACTGAACTAACTGTCACTGTCACTCTGAGGTAAACAACTTTAGCTCCTCCCACTAGTGCAGGTGCCACCTAAGCTCCTCCCACTTTCTAGTGTAGTGTTGTGTGGGGAGTAAATCTGTGTTGATGTTTCTGTGGCATATTAACCCTTGGGGTGCCACACTTTAATTAACCATTTGTGATCCGGGTTGAAGCTACCCGGTTATTTAAGAGTGACAGCAGTCAAACTAATCCTGTTGCTGCTCTGAAATATGTATTATATTGCTCGTCAACGTTTATCCAACACATAGTAATACATTACATCAATGCAACTGATTCAATATATACTGGATGGAATGCATTTTACTCATGAGGTGACTCAATCATCTGTTGTTTCCATACGGACAAATCAATAAAAATATGCAAGATCCGATTTATAATTTAGCCCATCAGGTATTCTTGCATTCAGTTTCAAGATCCACAAAAGTTCCCTGCATCGGACAATCTCCTCCTCGTTTATTTTTATAGATCCTGTCTAGCCCCTTCACACAGAGGCCCTGTTTATGTTTGGAGGAGGAATACCCCAAGGAAACCAAAATCTATCCGGAGGAATATGAACACCCCAGCAAGAGGAAATCGGGTGAGCTTTTCAACGCCCGAAAGAAATGACTCAATTTTTTCCTCTCCAAATTCATCCCGTTTTTTTGCATCATCATCCTAATCTGCCGTCACCTCACTAATCCTCCGCCAAAAAACGGAGGCAGAGGAGGAGAGGGGCAGGAGAAGGAAGAGGGGGACGTCAATACCCCTTGCGACATCGGCAATGAACTTGTCAAGTGATGTGGGTAGTGAGTACACTGTCATTAATTTGTCTGCTACTGTGCTATCATTGTCAGAAATTGATCTGTTAAAGAGGGGTTTGAATTTTGCACCATCTTGCAGGGGGAATTTAATTAACTCTTTGTGTGACATAAATAAATTTGTCAGAGCATTAACCATCAAGAGGCATTTTTTTTAGTGATTTAACACATGACCCTGGCCACACTGACAGCCTAGTGAATGTAGATATCAGTAACCATATTCCTTTATCTATGTGTCTTACTGATCAGATTTCTGCGCTTGAATTGAGGAATTTAGGTGCGGAATCAGTAACATCAACACAAATCACAGCTGCTAGCGACAGAATTCCTAACCCCTTCTTTTACCCAGTAAATTCTCGGGTTCCAGCAATGGACCAGTTCCAACATACACTAGAGAGGGAAGTAAAAAATTTACTGAACTCTGGTGTACAAGTGCAGGACAATCTCACTAGACCTGAGAGAGATGCTCTGAACAAAATAAAAAACAATCCATACATAGTTGTAAGGTCCGCAGACAAAGGCGGTTCAGTTGTTCTTATGGATAAATGTTTATATCATAGAGAAGTAATGGCCTTATTGAATGACACTAATACTTACCGTCCTTTGACTGCGGATCCTACTCGAAAAATACAGGAATATCTTCTTATGTTGTTGGATGAGGGAGTTTCTCTGGGTATTATAACAGCTAAGATGAAGGAACATATATACATAGAGAAACCAGTGTGCCCTATCTTTCACACTTTACCAAAGACACATAAAGAGCAGTTTCCCCCTCCACTAAGACCTATTGTGGCAGGCATAGGGGGGGGGGGTTAACGAAAAACTATCTGAATGGCTTGATTCCATGTTACAGCCACTATTGGAAAGCTCCATAGTTTTCATCAAGGATTCTAAACACTTGTTGCATGAGCTGAAGGAGATCAGCTGGTCAGAGGGCTATCATTGGGTCACCTGCGACGTGGTCTCCCTCTACTCATGCATTCCTCATGATTATGCAATTGTGGCACTTACTGATATTCTGTCCCTATCGGGTTTGTATTCACAAGATGTACAATAATTTATGATCATGTGTACTGAGCATCTTCTGAGAACCAATTATTTTCAATTTCACTCGCAGTATTATGCACAGCGATGCGATTGCCCGATGGGGGCTGGGTTTTCGCCGTCGCTGGCAAACTTGTACATGATGTTCTGGGAGAGGAATTACATACACTGTCGGGGGAACCCCTTTTTGCGGCAGATCAAATGGTGGGGGCGGTACATCGACGACGTGATCATCATTTGGAGTGGCGTCGCCGGTGTGCCCCCCCACGCCTCTGCTGAGTTTGTCAAACTTATTGAATATATTAACAACAATCCGTACAATATTCGATTTACCCATGCGGTGTATGGGAGTGAGGCTCCCTATTTAGACATCATGTTGCAGGGGTCCAGCGAGACGGGGACCATTTCCACCACGCTATACCGTAAGCCTGTGAGTGGTAACTGCCTCCTACATGCAGGGAGTTGTCACCCGCGACATGTCATTGAAAATTTACCGTTTGGTGAACTAATTAGGGCTAAAAGAACATGTACCACAGAGAAATCATATCAGGAGGAGGCGGATCGCATAAAAAATCGGTTATTGAACCGTGGTTACAAGCCAGGGTGTGTGAATAGAGCACTACATAACGTTCAGAAACGATCCAGGGATTCCTTATTATCTAACAGTGATCCTGTACATAACTCTGAGGTACCCACCAAATACCCATCGTGTGCATGAGGCCTTACTAATACTGAGGAAAAGCCTCAAAAAATACTCATCGTGTGCATGAGGCCTTACAAATACTGAGGAAAAATTCACCAAATACTCATCGTATGCACGAGGCCTTACAGATACTGAAGTAAAACTCACCAAATACTCATCGTATGCGTGAGGCCTTACAAATACTGGAGTAAAACCGGATTTTAGAAGGTCATGACTTGCCTACAGTTGTGGCCAAAAGTATTGACACCCCTGCAATTCTGTCAGATAATACTCAGTTTCTTCCTGAAAATTATTGCAATCACAAATTCTTTGGTATTATTATCTTGATTTAATTTGTCTTCTATGAAAAAACACAAAAGAGAATGAAGCAAAAAGCAAAACATTGATCATTTCACACAAAACTCCAAAAATGGGCCAGACAAAAGTATTGGCATCCTCAGCCTAATACTTGGTTGCACAACCTTTAGCCAAAATAACTGCGATCAATCGCTTCCGGTAACCATCAATGAGTTTCTTACAATGCTATGCTGGAATTTTAGACCATTCTTCTTTGGCAAACTGCTCCAGGTCCCTGATATTTGAAGGGTGCCTTCTCAAAACTGCCATTTTTAGATCTCTGCACAGGTGTTCTATGGGATTCAGGTCTGGACGCATTGCTGGCCATCTTAGAAGTCTCCAGTGCTTTCTCTCAAACCATTTTCTAGTGCTTATTGAAGTGTGTTTTGGGTCATTGTCCTGCTGGAAGACCCATGACCTCTGAGGGAGACCCAGCTTTCTCACACTGGGCCCTACATTATGCTGCAAAATTTGTTGCTAGTCTTCAGACTTCAGAATGCCATGCACACGGTCAAGCAGTCCAGTGCCAGAGGCAGCAAAGCAACCCCAAAACATCAGGGAACCACAGCCATGTTTGACTGTAGGGACCGTGTTCTTTTCTTTGAATGCCTCTTTTTTTCTCCTGTAAACTCTATGTTGATGCCTTTGCCCAAAAAGCTCTACTTTTGTCTCATCTGACCAGAGAACAATCTTCCAAAATGTTTTAGGCTTTTTCAGGTAAGTTTTGGCAAACTCCAGCCTGGCTTTTTTATGTCTCGGGGTAAGAAGTGGGGTCTTCCTGGGTCTCCTACCATACAGTCCCTTTTCATTCAGACGCCGACAGATAGTACGGGTTGACATTGTTGTACCCTCGGACTGCAGGGCAGCTTGAACTTGTTTGAATGTTAGTCGAGGTTCTTTATCCACCATCCGCACAATCTTGTGTTGAAATCTCTCGTCAATTTTTCTTTTCCGTCCACATATAGGGAGGTTAGCCACAGTGCCATGGGCTTTAAACTTCTTGATAACAGTGCACACGGTAGACACAGGAACATTCAGGTCTTTGGAGATGGACTTGTAGCCTTGAGATTGCTCATGCTTCCTCACAATTTGGTTTCTCAAGTCCTCAGACAGTTCTTTGGTCTTCTTTCTTTTCTCCATGCTCAATGTGGTACACACAAGGACACAGGACAGAGGTTGAGTCAACTTTAATCCATGTCAACTGGCTGCAAGTGTGATTTAGTTATTGCCAACACCTGTTAGGTGCCACAGGTAAGTTACAGGTGCTGTTAATTACACAAATTAGAGAAGCATCACATGATTAGTCCAAGCTTTATAATTGTGAAGCCCTTGTGATGATGATAATGGGTGGCTTCTTCCTGCGTTAACCATCACACAGCCCCTAGGGCAGATCGCTCTCTTTACACCACTTACTCACTGAGCTTTCAGAAGATCTCCTCCATCATAACTCACTCTTATGCAATCATGCAGTCATTTCAGCCCTTTCCTCAGCCCCCACACCACTTTTTTGGGTCCAGCAGACAATTACTCGCATTTCCCATTGACTAACATTGGACTCGCTAATCGCACCGAATATCTGAGTATTACGATCTACTCGACACGAGTATAGCGAGTCCGAGTATTTGACTACTCGTTTATCCCTAGTGGTAAATAGATAAATAAATGTCAATATATAGTTACAATTGTTAATAAAAAAAACAATGAGTAGCAAGTCTTCATTTAGCCTATGAAGGACTAAGGTATGAAATGTGTATATCCACTTGGACGCCTGGTGCAGTTGTCCATTGGTAACATTACCACCTCTAATACTAGTTTAAATTAAGTCAACATCTGTGACTTGTAGACTCCTGGAAAGACCAATTATGTCAATAAAAAGGGGAAGTAATGGAACTGTAAAACTTACCTTTATCCCAGTCTTTTTTGGCAGTAGCTATCATCGAGAGGTGCTGTTGGATTCTTAATTGAACTTCCTGTCAGGTTTGTCCCATATACATTTTTGAAAAAACTGCAAATAATTAAATATATCACATTGCAAAAGTGACAACTAAAATAAGTATTGGAATGGATATATGAAGGAAATATCAGTAAAATTATTCCTTCATTAGCAATCATATAAAAATGTATTGTAAAATTTTATCAAGGGAATGTACCTTGAAGTTTGCCACCTCTCCTAAGACTGTAAGTTAGCCTTTGAAAATGGCTAGTCGTTATGTAGTCATTCAAATTTATAGCTATCCTTGCTAATAGATTAGTTTGAGGGGAGACAGTGGAGAACGATCAGGTTCGATCTGTAAAATAACCCAATTTTTATGTAAAATCCTATATACATCTTGCCACTAATTGTTGTAAGAGGTAATAAGATTAATGGAGGTAGACGTTTTGAGAGATTGACATTGCAGAATATCACATCTGATGCTGTCATGTGAATGTTGGTAGGCCCTTAAAGTAATCTTCCATTGATTACCTCTAGCAAGAAACCTATTAGTGAAGTCACATTCCTGTGTACACATTCCTGTGTACAAAAATCCTCATCACAACTGCATTACATTGGTGAGCAGGATGAAAAGTAGAAATAATGTAACAAATTATTTGTGGATGTAGGCTTACGTTACAGATATGTGTTTAAGCTAGAGTTTATCAAGGAGATATTTAGATCCAGGAACTCTACAGTAAAAGAAGACATGTTGGAAATTAGTTTGATGTTCCATAGATTTTCGTTAGAAAGATTACATTTTTCTGAGGTGTCTGTCAACATGAACAAAATATCATCGATGTAACTGAACTACCATAACCGATTCAGGCAAAAAGGTTTGTGATTAACTTACCACTATCTCCTACCAAATAGCCCTTGATGAAGCATCATTCTCCAGACACATATCTCGTAGGTTACTTTCCCTATATAGGTTCAAGAGTACAACTATAAACCCTAATTCCTTTGTATTTGATCAACAGCAGACATCATTATTTAACTGATACACAGATTTTGTTCATTTGTTAGGTATATGGATTAATCTCACTATTCAACATATATATTTATAGGTATATTTACATGTACCGTATATACTCGTGTATAAGCCGAGTTTTTCAGCACAAAAATTGTGCTGAAAAGTCACCCCCTCGGCTTATACACGAGTCACTATACGGCTGAGTGTGGGGAGCGCATTGTCCGGGGGCTGTATCAGGCAGGGGGAGGCTGTAATATGAGCGCCCGGTCACGTGGGGCCGCTCATTAGTGCAATGCAATATGCACTGCATCCCCCTGTCCATCAGTGGCAGGGGGAGCTGTGCATATTACATTGCCCTCCCCCAGTAGTATATATAGGCCCCCCACTCCCCCCTTGTAGTATATACAGGCCCCCCGCTCCCTCCCTGTAGTATATACAGGCCCCCCGCAGTATCTACAGGCCCCCCCGCACTATATACAGGCCCCCCCCGTTTCCCCCCCCAGTGCTACACAGGCCCCCGGTTGCAGCCGCACACCTGTAAAAGATTCGCTTTCATACTTACCCTCCTCGGTGTTACCCGCGCTCCTCCGGTCCCCTTCCCGCTTCTACCCGGAGGCCGGCGCATTTACAATGACGTCATTGTGCGCGGTCACATGATGCCGGGTAGAAGCAGGAAGGAGACGAGGACGCGCGATCACAGTGAGGAGGGTAAGTATGACAGCTATTCTTTTAGGCAGACCTTTTTGGCAACACCCAAGCGGGGCAATTTTCCATGTTTGAGTTGCCTCCAATGTTCACACATGACTAAGGGCGACACGTTCACCCACCCTAGGACTGGCAAAAGATATTCCATCAAGGAATTTTTTACCTGTAATTCAAGCTATGTGGTGTACTTGATCAAATGTCCCTGCGGTCTCGGGTATGTTGGGGAAACCATCCAACATATCCGAGACCGTATCAGTAAACACAAATCTACCATCAGGTGCGGACATAATCTCCTACCCTTACCACATCACTTTATGACCCACAATCATGGGGTGGCACAGTTAAGATTTCAAGTTATTGATCATGTTCCTGCCAGCCGACGGGGGGGTGACCGTGTAGCCAGACTCAAAGAGAGAGAACTGTATTGGATACATACATTACAGACATTATCCCCTTTAGGCCTGAATAGGGAATATGACCCTAAATATTGAGATCTAACAATGTTTATATAGATTCTCGATTCCTTTGGGCTTTGAGGTCTGCCTTACCTGGTATTGTGTAAACTTAAAATATCTAAGATATCACACAAAGATTATTAGCTAATGTTCTTCTTTGTTGTCTTATATCTTTGTGTTTCCATAGGACCCTTTGTACTGCTGTAAGTTTTAACAGAACTTATTCATTATTGGATACTAATTATTAGGTATTATCACCTAAAAAACCATTGATTATCTTTATCCTGCCTGCCCCTTTAATGGTTGACATACTAAAGTAGTGTGATTCAGTTAAGCATGTTCTATTTTATAATACCAATGCATTGTTTTCATTCTCTTCCTTGTTTCTTTCTCTCTGCAGATCTTCTGATTGAGTCTGCGTTCTTCCACGATCTACTACTTAGGTCTGACTGGCTGTTAGTAGATAGGAGACCTCGCGGCATCAACACGCATGCGCAGCTTGCGTTCCGGAGCGGCTTCCTGCGTTCCAGATGGCGGAAACAGGAAGCCGCGCTACACCCACCCCACGCCCATATAAACCTTATAGCGGCAGCATTACCGCCACCCGCACTCCCCTGACCGGACGGTAGGCACCTGCACTGAGAGGCACAACAAATAGACATGGGTGAGACTGTTCTATTTACTTATTTCTTTTTCTCCTGTTTCTTTCTGCCAGTTACCGGTTTATCTTCACCTTAAAGGTATATTACCATAGTTTTAGACACTACTTGTCTGTCCCATAAAGGGTTGTTTATTGAGGGATTACATTGGGCTTATTCACCCTCTACTGTGTTTTCCTCTTATTTTCTTTCAGTTGCTTCTGAAATATGGGCAGCGGTACCATAGAGGGTTACTCTGGACCCATCTAAGGTTGTGTTTTTTATTATATGGTTTCAGCTATGTGATCTTTTAGTTCCTCCATTTGTGCTTCCCCTTACAGAGTGACACATGTGCCCTTTATCACTTTTAGGACTATATGACCCTTCCACAAGGTCCATACTGACCGAGGGGTACACTTATGACCATTCATACACTGAGTGGTCCTCCTCTTTGTTCTCGAGTAATAGGTAACTGCCAGAAACGATATTTCCATGTATATGAGGTCTTGAGCATCTCAATACCTTTATAGTTTGATGCTGTATTTCTCCATCACTTGTTTGTACTTTTTCTATTATTATAGGTTTTTCAGACCTTTTACCACTGATTCTCATTACAAGGCTGAACTCACATTCATATGAGAATCCTTTGTTCCTGAGAATTCCTTTCCTCAGGTAGACGTCTTGGTTGATAAACATGAACAATTCACAGCATATCCCTTATCACTATAGATCCTATAGAAATGATCTGAATAACCATCATCTGTCGAGTTATCAATGTTACCCCTGATGACTATGTTTTGAATGGGGTCTAGCCTTATGATCCTGAATGTCTTTGTCTTTGTTCATATTTATATGTTGTTTTTCTTCCCCTTCCCTTTTCCCTGGTAACATGATTGTTTTGAAATTTTGTCATGACTATTTGTTTACACACATGTGTTTCTTATGTTTATGCCATATAGTGTCAGTTGGCTGAAGAAGGCTACTTATAGCCGAAACGTTCCTTTACTGACAAGACAATAAAAACAGGAATTGATGCAATATTTTCTCATTTTCATTATTGTGTGCCTGAGATACTATATATTTTAGCTATTCTTTTACAGGCGTGCGGCTGCAACCGGGGGCCTGTGTACGTGTACCACTGGGGGGGGGGAAACGGGGGGGCCTGTATATAGTGCGGGGGGGCCTGTAGATACTGCGGGGGGCCTGTATATACAACTGGGGACCTGTATATATCACTGGGGGCCTGTATATATCACTGGGGGCTGTATATATCACTGGGGGGCTGTAACCTCTGATGGGGGCCTGTAAATACCACTAATGGGGAGGCTGCTGTATACCTCTGGGGCTGCTGTATATACTGCTGGGGCCTGTATATATCACTGGGGGGGCTGTAACCTCTGATGGGGGCCAGTATATACCACTAATGGGGAGGCTGCTGTATACCTCTGGGGCTGCTGTATATACTGCTGGGGCCTGTATATATCACTGGGGGGGCTGTAACCTCTGATGGGGGGCCTGTATATACCACTAATGGGGAGGCTGCTGTATACCACTGGGGCTGCTGTATATACTGCTGGGGCCTGTATATAGCACTGGGGAGGCTGCTGTATATACTGCTGGGGCCTGTATATACCACTGGGGAGGCTGCTGTATACCACTGGGGCTGCTGTATATACTGCTGGGGCCTGTATACTACCACCTGGGAGGCTGCTGTATACTACCACTGGGGGGCCTGTATACCACACTGCTGGGGGCTGTATACCTGTGCTGGGGTCCACCCTCGGCTTATACACGAGTCAATGGGTTTTCCCAGGTTTTGGGGGCACAAGTAGGGGGGTCGGCTTATACACGGGTCGGCTTATACACGAGTATATACGGTACTTACTTCTTGAACATATATCATTTAATTTACCAGCATGAATTATTTTGACTTTTTCCCATTTAGTGTACCCATGTTATTGGTGTTCTGATGGGGGGAGCCTCATGTCTCTTACACGCTGGTCCTGGCATTTTCTATTTTGCCTTTTGGCTTTGCAATGGTTTTATCTATTGTGTGGTCAGTGGTTTAATAATGAAATTCAATTTTATAGAGATCACTTTTTGTGGAATATTTCTGTTCTGTTCCTTTCATTCACAAAATAGTGAGGTTACGGTGATCCCTGTAAGAGGTGGTGTCCTCTCCCCTTTTTTTCTTTTTTCAAAATGCCCCAGCTTCTTACAATTTGTTCTGCCTCTGTAAGGCATCTACCCCTGTAAATGGAAAATGTTTGGACCATTTATTTAATATTAGTAGCATATAATTGCTAAACTGCTGCTTGAGGTTAAATAGGCTACTCATTATCTTACCATCCGATTTCCCATAGCCAAATAGGTTGAACTCACTTGGATGTTAAAAATGTTGTATTTGCACTGCAGAGATCAAAACTTGTTTAATAGACTCCACAGCAAATTCAGATTGTTATATGCATATTTTCCATGCAATTAGAGGTTTAATCAAATTTTTTGTGGAAAATTTGGCAAAGTAGGCGAATCCGAATTTCAAAAGATCTGCTTATCTCTAATCAGTGGCGCAACTATAAATAGTCTGCAGGTGCAATTCCTCATAAGCAGACACAGTGCCATTTGCCTATTAAATACAATTTGACCCTTTTCAAAGCTTTATGCTTGCCCATCAACTTCAACAACTAACTATTCACTTGCTGTAAATACTATAGATAATCCATGATTCATTAACAGTGATTTTATTTTCCAGTACGACTCTTTGGTGCCATATTACTGAGATGTCTCTGTATTTGGCTCGTTAAGGAGCATGGCACAATATTTTACATCTGATTCATACAAGTGTTGTCACTTCAGAAAGGGAAGAAATTCACTTATTGACACCTATGTTTCCATTTTATATTCCGTGTGAACAAAAAAATAAGGCACGTAATTATTCATAACTAGAGATAACCGAACATTTTGAAGTTCAGCTCGGTTCGCCAAATGGGCATATGTTCGCTGAATAGATCGACAAACAGTTTGCTGAACTTCCGAACCCCATTCATATCAAGGGGAGGCAAAATCAAGCGCATTAAAAACACCTTCAAAGAGGCCCAAAAGCTGCCAAACACAGCTTAAATTATTTTACAATGGAGCCCTGCTATATTGGTGCAGCCATTAGCTTTTTAGTGTACTGCTTACCAAACGTCAGCACCGCTGTCACCCTACTTCCAGGCCTGCTCATAAAACTCACTGCTCTTCCCTTTGATTGGTAAGGTCAAACTTAGCCCCGCCCACCTTCTCTGCCAGCATCTTTGATTGGTTGACAGTTTGGCTACTAAACTGATGTCAGATTACTGTAAAAAAAATAACAATTTTAATACCTGCCAAGATAACGCACACGAGAAGGGGTTAATATTCTTACCATGGGAAGGGATATAGTTATTGCACCCTTGCAGGATAAGAAAAGCAACCCACAGCTGCTGTAGAATATGGTGCATTCATTAAAAGCACCATATCCTGGCACTGTCTCAGCTCATCCCACTGCCCTGGTGCGGTGGCAAATGGGTTAATAGAAAGAGTTAATGACAGATGAGTATTGTCATCAACCCCTGTATTGTTAATGTTGAGGTGTGTATGATATCCCCACATTACCAATCCAGTGACTAAATAGGTAAAAAACAGACACAGAGAAAAATTCTTTAGTAGAAATAAAACACACAGGCAACCCTCTTTCACCCATTTATTAAGCCCAAACTTACCCAGCCCTGACCATAATCCACATATCACAATATCCATTGAAGGAAACTCACCATGGCTACATTGCTATGACAGGAGTGTGCAGCTGCATTTATTTCTTTGGAGCTGCAAGCTTTTGTCCAGAATGGGCAGCCATTCAGAGTGATGCATGTAAGACTCGTGTGAATCTTGCATGTCTATCACCCAGTGTGGCTCCAGCCTTGCACTAAATCACGGCAGTGAGTGGTGACTTCAGATAGTTCATCTGAGGTCACCATGATAACAACCGTCGTTGATGCCACAGTAATTCAGTTGTAGCCATGGATAAACAGTCTGCCATCACTGCTTAAAGCTGTCCATCAGTGAGAGCGAGGTGCTGCAATATGCAGACACTGTAATGGTCTCCGCTCACATGTAGCCGTGCCTGGACATTACTGTGGATTATCGTTGGTGGATATGTTTGTGCATAATGCGTGACAGTGGGTTTCTGTGTTTTTTTTTTTACAATATAGGAATTTTCTCCTTATGTTTTATTTGTAATAATTGATTTTTCTCAGTATCTGTGTTTTGAACTATTTAGTCAAGGGATTGGTAATATTTTGTTATCATAAATGCGTCAACATTACCAATTCAGTGGTTGATGACAGCTGAGAATACTCATCTGTCAGTGACCCCCTTCTATTACCCCGACTACCACTCCACCAGGGCAGTGGGAAGAGCCAGGGTGAAGAGGCAGAACAAAGCACCTTCTGGAGGCACCAGTTGTAGGGCAGCTGAGGCCTGATATTTTTAGGGTAGTGAGGGCCAATCCAGGATGGTCCTTTCCACCCTGAGAATACCTGACCCCAGCTGTCGGATTTACCTTGGCTGGTAATCCAAAATGGGGGAACCCTATGCTGTTTTTTTTTTCAAATTATTTTATTATTTATAAATAAATACTTTGAATATATTGCTTGAAGGATTACCAGGTAAGGTCAAGCCACCATATGTGGTCTGCAGACTGAAGCTGTCTGCAGTACCCTAGCTGGCGATGAAAAATACAGAATACACTACAATTTTTTATTTATTTATTTGTAGCTACAGTTAGGGCCAGAAATATTTGGACAGTGACACAATTTTCGCGAG
Organism: Allobates femoralis; assembly: GCA_033576535.1. Classification (NCBI taxonomy): domain Eukaryota; kingdom Metazoa; phylum Chordata; class Amphibia; order Anura; family Aromobatidae; genus Allobates; species Allobates femoralis. The sequence goes on from JARQOC010000003.1 coordinate 277,918,574, forward strand.
TTGGGCTCTGCATGCCACCACATTGGATTTGAAATGAAACCTCTACAACAGAATTCGAGTGCAGATTGTAACATTTAATTTGAAGGGTTGAACAAAAATATCTGATAGAAAATGTAGGAATTGTACACATTTCTTTACAAACACTCCACATTTTAGGAGGTCAAAAGTAATTGGACAAATAAACATAACCCAAACAAAATATTTTTATTTTCAATATTTTGTTGCGAATCCTTTGGAGGCAATCACTGCCTTAAGTCTGAAACCCATGGACATCACCAAACGCTGGGTTTCCTCCTTCTTAATGCTTTGCCAGGCCTTTACAGCTGCAGCCTTCAGGTCTTGCTTGTTTGTGGGTCTTTCCGTCTTAAGTTTGGATTTGAGCAAGTGAAATGCATGCTCAATTGGGTTAAGATCTGGTGATTGACTTGGCCATTGCAGAATGTTCCACTTTTTTGCACTCATGAACTCCTGGGTAGCTTTGGCTGTATGCTTGGGGTCATTGTCCATCTGTACTATGAAGCGCCGTCCAATCAACTTTGCAGCATTTGGCTGAATCTGGGCTGAAAGTATATCCCGGTACACTTCAGAATTCATCCGGCTACTCTTGTCTGCTGTTATGTCATCAATAAACACAAGTGACCCAGTGCCATTGAAAGCCATGCATGCCCATGCCATCACGTTGCCTCCACCATGTTTTACAGAGGATGTGGTGTGCCTTGGATCATGTGCCGTTCCCTTTCTTTTCCAAACTTTTTTCTTCCCATCATTTTGGTACAGGTTGATCTTTGTCTCATCTGTCCATAGAATACTTTTCCAGAACTGAGCTGGCTTCTTGAGGTGTTTTTCAGCAAATTTAACTCTGGCCTGTCTATTTTTGGAATTGATGAATGGTTTGCATCTAGATGTGAACCCTTTGTATTTACTGTCATGGAGTCTTCTCTTTACTGTTGACTTAGAGACAGATACACCTACTTCACTGAGAGTGTTCTGGACTTCAGTTGATGTTGTGAACGGGTTCTTCTTCACCAAATAAAGTATGCGGCGATCATCCACCACTGTTGTCATCCGTGGACGCCCAGGCCTTTTAGAGTTCCCAAGCTCACCAGTCAATTCCTTTTTTCTCACAATGTACCCAACTGTTGATTTTGCTACTCCAAGCATGTCTGCTATCTCTCTGATGGATTTTTTCTTTTTTCCAGCCTCAGGATGTTCTGCTTCACCTCAATTGAGAGTTCCTTTGACCGCATGTTGTCTGGTCACAGCAACAGCTTCCAAATGCAAAACCACACACCTGGAATCCACCCCTGACCTTTTAACTACTTCATTGATTACAGGTTAACGAGGGAGACGCCTTCAGAGTTAATTGCAGCCCTTAGAGTCCATTGTCCAATTACTTTTGGTCCCTTGAAAAAGAGGAGGCTATGCATTACAGAGCTATAATTCCTAAACCCTTTCTCCGATTTGGATGTGGAAACTCTCATATTGCAGCTGGGAGTGTGCACTTTCAGCCCATATTATATATATAATTGTATTTCTGAACATGTTTTTGTAAACAGCTAAAATAACAAAACTTGTGTCGCTGTCCAAATATTTCTAGCCCTAACTGTATATACAAAGCTAAAACACCCTTTAGTGCAACATGAAAGGCACTAAATGCTACAATCTTACAATACAGTCCCTGACAAAAGTTATGTCACTTATCCAGGTTATGAAAATAAAAGCTTCTAACCTGAAGTTAAATTCATCCATTGGTTTTATAAATTATTCTTTTGAAAGCTGAAACCCTCCCAAATGTGGTTTAGGTTAAAAAAATAAATTGGCATCAATGCTGAAATATTGATCATTTAATGAACATAGAATGGTCAGATTTTGGCAAGACAAAAGTTTTGTCACCCACAGAAAGTAATGTGATATTCAAACAAATAAGTAACTTAAAATACAAATATATGTTGCATAACATTGGTAAATGTAGTTGTGGTGCTATTAGAGTCATATTTAATATTTTGTGTGACTTCCATGAGATTGAAGGACTTTATCCATGCGGTTCAACAATGTTTTATGCAATTTATTAATTTAGTCATCAGGAATAGCAAAGAATGCAGTCTTACATGCCTCCCAGAGTTCATCTAGAGTCTTTGGTTTTGTCTTCCAAGCTTCCTCTTTCATCCTACCCCAAACATGCTCAATGATCTTCATGTCTGGTGACTGGGCTAGCCAGTCCTTGAGCACCTTGATCTTTTTTGCATGGAGGAACTGTGTTGTAGAGATGAATTTATGAGATGGAGCACCATCCTGCTGCAGAATTTGACCTCTTTTATGATTTGGAATGTAAGAGGTAGCTAATGTCTTGATATTTTAGGCTATTGTTATTGTTTTCTACCTTGCAAATGTTTTGCACACCACCATACTGAATGTAACCCCAGACCATGATCTTTCCACCACCAAATTTAACTGTTTTCTGGGTGTATTTTGGATCCATGCGGGCTCCAGTAGGTCTCCTGCAGTATTTGCGGTGGCTGTGGTGTAATTCTACTGAAGATTTGTTAGAGAAATCCACCTTCTGCCACTTTTCCAGCCTTTATCTGTTTAGCAGGCTGTGGGACTTTGCAAATGCCACACGGTTTCTTATTTGCCTTTTGTTTAGTGCTGGCTTCTGGGCACTGATTCGACCATGGAGGCCATTTCGAGATAGAATCCTACAAACTGTTCAGGTGACCAGGCATGTTGGAGCATTGCTGAAGTGGAAGAGGGGCTTGCTTTGGAGTTTCTAACCAACAAACGTTCCTCCTGAGCAGTTGTCTTGCGGGGTCTGCTGGACCTGGGTTTGTCAAAAACATCTCCAGTCTCTTCAAATCTTTTTTTAATTCTTTGTACTTGACACTGAGACACAATAAAGGTGCCAGCCACCTCTGCAGTGGATCTGGTCTTCAGCCTTTTGATAATCAAGGCTTTGGTGGCAGGGTGGATTTTTGGCATGCTGTCAGAGCTCAGCTTGCAGTTCAACTGAAGGTCTAGGATGCTGGGTTTCTTTCAATACACACCCACTAATTTACTGAGCACAGGTGAGGAAGTAAACTAGGATTGGGTGCATTCTATGACCAGGTGACAAAACTTTTGTCTTGCCAAAATCTGACCATTCTGTGTTCATTAAATGATCAATATTTCAGCATTGATGACAATTTATTTTCTTAACCTAAACCACATTTGGGAGGGTTTCAGCTTTCAAAAGAGTAATTTATAAAACCAATGGATGAATTTAACGTCAGGTTATAAGCTTTTATTTACATAACATGGATAAGTGACAAAACTTTTGTCAGGGACTGTATATAGAAAGGCGGAGCATTATATACAGTGTTGGCCAAAAGTATTGACACCCCTGCAATTCTGTCAGATAATACTCAGTTTCTTCCTGAAAATGATTGCAATCACAAATTCTTTGGTATTATTATCTTCATTTAATTTGTCTTCAATGAAAAAAACACAAAAAGAATTGTCCTAAAGCCAAATTGGATATAATTCCACACCAAACATAAGAAGGGGGTGGACAAAAGTATTGGCACCCTTAGAAATATCATGTGATGCTTCTCTAATTTGTGTAATTAACAGCACCTTTAACTTACCTGTGGCATCTAACAGGTGTTGGCAATAACTAAATCACACTTGCAGCCAGTTGACATAGATTAAAGTTGACTCAACCTCTGTCCTGTGTCCTTGTGTGTACCACATTGAGCATGCAGAAAAGAAAGAAGACCAAAGAACTGTCTGAGGACTTGAGAAACCAAATTGCGAGGAAGCATGAGCAATCTCAAGGCTACAAGTCCATCTCCAAAGACCTGAATGTTCCAGTGTTTGTGTTTTTTTCATTGAAGACAAATTAAATGAAGATAATAATACCAAAGAATTTGTGATTGCAATCATTTTCAGGAAGAAACTGAGTATTATCTGACAGAATCTCAGGGGTGTCAATACTTTGGCCAACACTGTAGCTGTTTGACATCTATCTATAAATCTATTTTTTCCATCTATCAATAAATCTATTTCTACTCTCTATCTATCTATCTATCTATCTATCTATCTATCTATCTATCTATCTATCTATCTATCTATCTATCTATCTATCTATCTATCTATCTATCCATTCAGTTAAACAGCTAAACACTTGACTAATCTTTAAAATATAAAAATCTTAAAATATTTTCAAATATTTTTTAAAAATTACCAGGCCGCAGCCCTCAGCTACACCGGGCGTGGTGCCTCCATTACATGTGCCACTCTTGGTGCTTCACCTGGCTCTCTCGCTGCCCTGGTGGGTTGATAAACAGGAAAAAGGTATTTGGAGTTAATGTCAGCTGGGTTACATGAGATTAGTAATGCCGAGGCAATAATCAGATACCAGCATTACAAACCAAGTCAGTAAGGACACAAATAACCACACCAATAAATATTTTGTTCGAAATTTAGCTCCCTAATACATTCCTCTTTCACCCTTTTGTTTATTTACATCCATTTTTTTTAAAGTCTCCCATTCCACCTAACTCCCCCAACAAAGCATGTAAAAAATAATTAGAAAAATAAAAAAATGAAACCCAAATAAATCCTGAAGATGTCCATGCATATGGGGGACACGATTGGTGACTGCATACCCCACTGAAGTGGCAATTTGCATATTTCCCTGAGGAGCATTGCAGCTATAAGTCTCCTTATCAGTTCTCCTCATTCCAGCAGGCAAATTCCTCTCCATAAGTAGAATAGCTAGTCCCCCAGACCTCGTCTTAGCCTCTCATATAGCCAGATCAGAATTCCCACACGGCACTGATGAGTGTCAGAAACCCCAAAACGCAGCGTCTGCAGTTTGGGGTTCTGATCTGGCACAAATCCTAAGTCATATTAAAAGGATTGTTAAAGAGTCGATTATGACATTAAGGATTACTACCCTTGTTGGGTGGCATTAGAGTTTTTCACTTCCTCACTGAAGTGACAATTTGCATATTTCCCAGAGGAGCATTGCGGCTATAAGTTTCCTTGTCAGTTCTCCTTATGCCGGCAGGCAGATTCCTCTCCATAAGGAGAATAGCTAGTCCCCCAGACCTCATCTTAGCCTGTCATACAGCCAGATCAGAATTCCCACACACTGCACTGATGAAGGGCAGTCACCCTGAATTGCAGCGTCTGTAGTTTGGGGTTCTGATTTGGCACAAATCCTAAGTCATGTTAAAAGGCTTGTTAAAGAATCGATTATGACTTTAAGGATTGCTACCCTTGTTAGAGTTTTTCACTTCTTCAATGAAGTGAGAATATACTCCATATGGTGGGATAGCAAGCACTGTATGGCTCATGGCAATGTGACAAGCTGTGGGTATCACACAGTAGGGAATCCTGCTGTGTTACCTGAGATAACCTCAGTGTGTGTGAGGAGCAGTGACATCAGGGAGTACAGTTCAGATCAAACTTGAGGGACAGCCCAGTGTGACCCCTTGACTCTGAACTGAATTAATCTTTGTAATGGCACCGCTTATCACACTGTCACCAGTGCATGCGTGCCTGCTCTCACAGCATATAAGGGATGCTTTCTGTGAATGTGATCCCCAATATGCTTTTAAGAGGGTACAGGGAGAGCCGCAGTTGTGGTAGAAGGGCTCAAGGATTTCTCTTGTCCCCAGGCTACCTCCACAGAGACGTCTAGCACAGGGGTGTACAACTCCAGTTATCAAGGGCTGCAAATAGTGAAGGTTTTCAGGATTTCCTTAGCATTGCAAAGGTGGCAATTTAATCACCTTCACAGGTGATGATTCCAGCACCGTGTCCAATGCTAAGTACGTTTTTAAAAATGCACTGTTTGCAGTATTTGAGAACTGGAGTTGCCCAGTCAAGTTCTTCAGGAGTGTGTGTAGTGTCTTGCATTTCTATACCCCACTCCTTCAGGCCAGGGGCCTGTGACTTGATCTCCAGCATCTGTAGGGGAGTATCAAAGCACCTCTTACTTTGCAAAAACAGTCCAGAACACAAGGAGTGAAGTAAAAATCTTTACTGTAGCACTTTTTTAAATAAAATCACATCTTGATACATGATGTAATTTTTCACATTTATGTTACACAAACACTTAGCATTTTAAAATAGGCACTTAGCACAGATTTTAATGAGTAGAAAAGACACAAACACATATATACACAGTATATAAGTAAGTCACACAAGGATCAGCAGAGTCCATTAAAAAGAAGTACAGGCAGTCAAGATACTGGGGCAAAATCCATTAAGGGTCCATTAAGAACAAAGTTCATTAAGAGTACAGTCCTTTAAGGGATTTGAGGTGTAACCCAAAGATTGCAGTCCCTCTAATCCAGGATTTGCCAATCCACCGGCTGCAGCACTAGCTGCAGGTTTAATAGGGCCAGGCATGCTGCAGGATCCTGACTCTGACTTGTGGTCATCTGACTCGACTCCTGGCCGGCATACAGAACGGCTGATCTTCTGACTCTGAGCTCCATTCTCATGGGACCTCTTCAGGCATGCGGGAATAGCACTGGATCCTGACCTCACTGAATATCAGGTGCAGTGCAGGGAACACAATGCAGTCCAGCTCCCATATGTAGATATTACCTCTGCGATGTGCTCTGATTGTGGTGGTGAAGCACCCTCCGCCCCTGCAGACGAGAAGTAGATCACAGCTTCTAGAGCAGGCATCACTTGAGGTTGATCCATCAGGGCTCCACAGTGCAGACTACAGGCATACAGTAACACAGTATAGTTGCATTATATGGCAACCCCAAGATGGCACCAGCCTCCGCGGTGAAGCATATTTTGTTTGCCTAGTGTCCTGCCTCTTCCAGTACCAAGATGAAATCACTTACAGGATATTAATGTTTGCCCACTCTTGTTTCCTTGCTCCTCATTAAGTCTCCATGGAGTGGGCTGCTGAAGGCACCTGATTTACATTTCCCATTCCCCATGACAGGTAACACCTGGGCTTGCAGTTGGGGGAGTGATTATTGAAGGCTGACATATTTGGAGGAGAAATAAGAAAAACAAAATAGTTTTCTCAGCCCATCACCAATTCATCTGGAATGTTTAATTAGGCTAGTGAGCAATGCATGGACAGTTACAATATTATTGCTATAATAACTCTTGGGCACATGCCAAAAATCTGTATTCTAAATGTATGGAATGAGAGGAAATAAAGGGATTCAACATTTTCAAGAAGCAATATCAATAGGATTGTGTTTCAGAACTTTGAACAGATCTATAAAACCATGAATTTTAAGCATGTAATAGATACATGCTATTTTTGAATTGCTAGTGGATAATAGTGGAAGAGGTGGTACTGACCCTCTACAATAATAAAGGACTGCACTGGAAACAAAAAAAAATAGACAAAAAAAAAAACATATTAAAAAAAATAATAATAAAAAAAAAAATTAAAAGCTCTCTTAGGCTGGGGTCACACACACAGATATCTGGGCAGATATTGTTCACAGATCTCTGGTTGCAGTGAAATCATGGACACATGGTTCCATTTTGTGGCTGTGTACAAATGGAGCAATCTGTCCATGATTTCACTGCAACCAGAGATCTGTGAACAATATCTGCCCAGATATCTGTGTGTGTGACCCCAGCCTTAAAGATATGTTTAAAGGAGATTTTAAGGTTGCTGGATTTCACAGCTTCTGCCACATCTTGGCACTGTTCCGAAAATTCACAGCCTGCAGATGTCCTAACACCTGCAAACTCAAGGAAGCTTAAAAGCTTCTTTTAAAGGGAACCAACCACCCCAAATGACCCCCTCGGACTGTTAATATGTGTCCCTACACCCAGCACACACATTTGGGGCAATCGTTTTTGCTAAAAAAACTGTTTAGTAGAAGCTAAGATATAGCAATATAAACTTTAATAAATCGTGACAACTGGGTGTTACCTAGCTTGTCCTCCTGCAGTGTTCCATGTGCCTGTCAGCCTCCTCTCCCCCCTCCCTTCAGTAAAGCCTTGCCCTTTCAGCCTCTCAGGTTTCAGCCTTTCAACTGATCCTAAACCCACAAACTGACCCCCCCTTATCTTTAGACCTGTCCCTGCACCCCTCTTATCATTCCTAGCCATCCCTTTTGCAGAAAAAATCGCTTTTGTAAAGTAAGAGAAAAGGTTATAATACTTTGTCCTGTGTGAGTTGTCTCTTTCTGTGGAAGCCGCAAATGCCCCGCCTGTCTGCTGCTGCCTGGTAAATTATGCACGCCCCTCTCTGCTGCTAAGAGCCTGGCCGCGTCATGAAAGGGGCGGGGCTAAATTGCGTCATGAAAGGGGGCGGGGCTCCGGCATGCCACGATTTAGCCCTGCCCCTTTCATGACGCGGCCAGGCTCTTACAAGCAGAGAGGGGTGTGCATAATTTACCAGGCAGCAGCAGACAGGCGGGGCATTTGCGGCTTCCACAGAAACACTGGACAAAGTAATAACCTTTTCTCTTACTTTACAAAAGTGATTTTTTCTGCAAAAGGGATGGCTAGAAATGATAAGAGGGGGTGCAGGGACAGGTCTAAAGATACGGGGGGGTCAGTTTGTGGGTTTAGGATCAGTTGAAAGGCTGAAACCTGAGAGGCTGAAAGGGCAGGGCTTTACTGAAGGGAGGGGGGAAGAGGAGGCTGACAGGCACAGGAAGACTGCAGGAGGACAAGCTAGGTAACACCCAGTCATCAGAATTTATTAAACTTTATAAAGCTATATCTTAGCTTCTACTAAACAGTTTTTTTTAGCAAAAACGATTGCCCCAAATGTGTGTGCTGGGTGTAGGGACACACATTAACAGTCTGGGGGAGGTCATTTGGGGTGGTTGGTTCCCTTTAAAGCTCCATTAATTTCTACAGGTTGAAAGAAACTGGTTGACCGATGGCTGTGAACAACACCTAACCTTAGGTTGGGGAGTTCTTAGCTATCGGGTCTTATGGCAAGCGTTTTGGCCCCAAATCATCAAGGAAAGTTTTCGGGCCATTTTAAAATGTAGAACTTTTTCCCCCTACAACCTTAATCACCAGTTTTCTTTTAGTAAATTGCTTGAGTTTTCTGATCATGAACCTGAATCGTCAATGTTCATGTCAAATTTATGATTGGCTAATATATTCGGGGAAAATTCGCTCATTTCCTATCATAACTGAAAACATCATAAGTACTAGATGACAAAAATCATCAACCTCAGAAAGTGTGTAGATATTGTTCATTAATTTACTTGTATATAATCATTAGATTATTTAGACTACAAAAAAGAAGGTGTACCTGTCCACAACATATACATTTTGTATTGTACTTTCTCTTGACCCGTAGTTTAATGAACTGTTAATACAGTTTGCAATACAAGTTTCACTTTTCTTTTTCACTTTTTTTTTTGTTAATGATTACTTAGACTTTGACCTATGAACAGGGCTGATGTTTTATCTCTCCAGTAGCTTTACTAGGGTCAATATTGTGTGTTTATTTCTGTTAATTTTTCCTACCTAAAGTTTTGCTCACACAACATTGTTTTTCTAAACTGTTTAAACCAATAATTCCAAAGAAAAACAAGCATCTAGAATAAAGATGCGTATATATAGAATATTTGAAAATAAAATGGCAAAGGTTAGTTGAAGTATTATTCAAGTAACTGAACAATGAGACATCTGATTTATACATGCCATAACATGATCAAACAATAAAGAAGTAAAGAAGGTCAAAGTAAAGAAGGTGAAACTATGCAGCATATTAAGCAGCAATTTTTACAACATGGCTGTGTTCAATTTTGATGTGCCTCAAATCTATTTGTACAGATCTACATTAAAATTATATTTGGTATAATGTCATACAGCATAGAGAGCAGAACAGCTGTCTAATACAAATAAAATAGTTGAGACAGTACCAGGTCAGGGAAAGTAGATGGGATGTAAGCACTCAACCTTAGGATAGTTCAAACTCCCAAGTAGAGAGGACTGAACTTTCCCTAAACATGTTCACCAATTAAAATTTTGGCAAAAACATTTTATTTGGAATCAGAAACAAGAGCAATTTCACAAAAAATCGGCAAACACGGCTTTGTTAGCTGATTGGATAAAAAAGCATTATTGCATTTAACTGATGCTTTTCTCCTACCTTCTGACAATGTAGGATACTGTGAGGGACATGTTTCATGAGGGAAGGAGGTGGGGAGAGGTCAGAGTGGCGTTGGACTCCATTTTTTTTTCCTGGCATTTTCTGTATGGATGTTTCTGGTTTGCTGCCGCAGGATGCATAAAACATTTGCGAGTTCAAGATACAAGGGCTTGTGTCATTGGTTGGCTTGTTTCATTGGCTGCCAAAGTCACATGTTTGTTAGTATATATGAAGAGACTGTATGTCCTCATCGCCATTTTCAGAGTGTTACTGGTTAGGATGGACTTTGCTGCTGCCACTTCATGCTGCTCTATCCATCTTGCACAAAAAGATAGTTAGATAGATTAGAAGGTTGAGAGTGTGTATCCAGACATAGACATTTTTTTGGAGAACAAGTGTGATTCCTAAATCTGTGTGAGTTGCCAAAACTGCGTTTTTTGCATACAGCAAATGATTACCAAATCTTAGTGTTTCCCCTAAAAAGGCTGTGCTTGGCCTCAAAGCAGTTATTCTCAAATCCTTCAGCTTCTACTAAACAAATGTCATTTTTGCCTAAAACCTTTAATTGTCGAATCCTTGAGTTTCCCCTAAAAAGGCTGTGTTTGTCCTCTATCCAGTGATTCTCAAATCCTTCAGTTTCTACTAAGAAAAACTATTTTGTTTTGTCTCAAACCAGTTTATTGTCATATCAGTCAGTTTCCACTAAAAAGGCTGTGTTTGACCGTTAACCGCTGAGTCTCAAATCCTTCAGTTTGTACTAAAAAAAGTGTTTTCTTTTGCCTCAAATCAGTTAATTGCCAAATCAATAAGTTTCCTCTAAAAAGGTGGTGTTAGGTCTCTAACCAATCATCATCAAATCCTTCAGTTTCTACTAAAAAGGCATTTCTTTTGCCTCAAAACAGTGATTGCAAAACTCTTCACTTACCCCTAAAAAGGCAATTTTTTGCCTCTAACCAGTGATTGCGAAATCCTTCACTTTACCCTAAAAAGTCTGAGTTTGGCTTCAGACAAGTGCATTCCACATCTGTGTGCATATAACATGAGTGGAAAATCCTAAGATTGTACTAGAAAGGGGTAGTAGGCTTAGTGTTTGAGGTGTACGTGAGATAGGTGCTAATGTTATTAAAAGCAGTACTGACCAAACATTGGCTTGTTGTATCCCAAGAGAAGTGACAACTTCTGCTAATGGACAGCTTACTCCATTCTTTTTGTTTGCCAGCAGAAGAGTGATATGAGTTATGGATGAGGCCCAGTTCATGGCATGCATTGCATCTAGAGGACTGTCCTCCTGGTCCTCCACCTCAACATAACAAAGAGTAGAATCCTCAGTGGTGGTGCCCCAATTTCCCATGTTTCACCCCATGTCACAATTTTCCAACTGCACAACTGATTACTGGGAAACACGAATGGGCAATTCTGAAAATATGTTTACACATTCTATTCCATTGGCATCAGAAGTCTGATCCAAAGATACACATACTCCAGAGGAGGAAAGCATCTGCATCAATGCCCAAAATCTTTTGGAGTTGGATGCAGTGACAGAAGACGCATGGTCCCAGCAGAATCCAGACACTTGTCACCAGACGTTAAATCCTGGGGATGGAGGTGATGATGATTATGAGACATAGATACCTGTGGAACACCTGCACTGTCTGTGCATTCAGGACAGAAACTGGAGAGTGACTCTAATGGTGAGGAGTGGGACAAAAGAAAGGATGATGACGGGGTTTCATATCCGACTTGGAATCAACTCAGTGTGATGCAGCTGAGTAGCTCAGCAGAAGAGGAGGTTGGGTGCACGTTCCCACACATGTTCCCGCACATGTTCCTACACATGTTCCTGCACATGTTCTGCACTGGTTCTGCACAGCAGCAGTCATGGGTCTGCAAGAGTCCGAGGCGGCAAAGATGGCTTAGTCTGAGTTTAATCATAATCACAGATGCTGATTCTTTACTGTAAAAGCAGTGAGACTATGGAGCTCTCTGCCACATGATGTTGTAATGAGTGAATCACTACTAAAGTTTAAGAAGGGACTAGATGCCTTTCTTGAAAAGTATAATATTACCGGTTATATATAAGATTCTCGATAGGGCGTTGATCCAGGGAACTAGTCTGATTGCCGTATGTGGAGTCAGGAAGGAATTTTTTTCCCCATTGTGGAGCTTAGTGTTGCCACATGTTTTTTTTTGCCTTACTCTGGATCAACATGTTAGGCTATGGGTTGAACTAGATGGACTTAAAGTCTTCCTTCAGCCATAAAAACTGTTACTGAGTCGGTTGACAGGGTGTGGGGTACTCGGATACCGGGACAGGTGGTTACTTCAGTGGGGGATCACAGCTGGTCAGTTCCCGGTTCTGTGCCCTGAACCCTCAATGGGGGGGAAAGTGGTGATGATGATAGGGGGATTTGTAATGTGACGCCACCTGTGGTACCTGGTAATAAGGTTACCAGTGCTGCGGCCGGCAGCTGAGGTGATGTAAATGGTAGTACAAATACCCACAGGTGGAGCTTTACCTCAGGGCAGCGAGGTGGATGAGGGGAGTTGTAGCCCTCACCTCGATGATAATGTAGAAGCCCTCTGGGCAGCAGATGGAAGGAGACCAGACTAGTTTTGAGTCACTAGTTCGATTCGATTTGTCGAATGGACGTTGTGTTCGTCAAATATTCGTCGAATTTTCGTCAAACACCCTTGAACACACTTAAACACTAGTGTGGTGGTCAATTTCAGTTCCGCAATGTATATACATGTGATCCCGGCAGCGTTTCCCGGTGAAATGACGAGTTCTCGCGATAATTCGTCATGTGACCGGAAACCGCTGCCGAGATTATGACGTCACCGCAGGTTCTACAGGCCCTCACTACTATTCACTACTACGGTAGTGAGGGCCTGTAGGACCTGCGGTGATGTCATAGTCCCAGCAGCGGTTTCTGGTCACATAACGAGTTATCGCGAGAACTCCTCATTTCACAGGGAAACGCTGCCGGGATCACATCTCCGACAGGTAGACAGTGCTGGAAGCGTTGCTGGATGGATTAGAGAGGTGAGTATCGATTTTTTTTTTTTTATTTTTAACCCTTGATTCTACTTCATTTCAGTTCCGCAATGTATGTATATACCTTGCGGAACTGAAATCGAACTGAAATCGAACATGACCTCAAACTGCCGAATTTGGAGCAAATTGTTCTAATTCGACGAACGACTCGAACATCGCCAAATACAGCTCAGATTTGAGATTGGCGAACAATTCGATTTGAACACCGCTCATCTCTAGACCAGACAACAGATCAGCTCAAACAATTCTTTACTTGCACCAGGTGGAAAAGGTACACAGTACAGTCTTGTGTAACGGGGATTGTAGCTGCAAATTTTTGGTGCATTTTCCAGAGTCTGGCAGTGGTGCTCTTAATATGGCGTTCCTGGTCCTGTTCCTTTCTCTCTCTGTGCTCCTTTCCCCATCCCGTGAGTCAAGTCTCTAGTCCTCGGGGTCTGTTACCTAAAGTCTCCATACTTCTCGGTGTCATGGACCCAGCTACTGGATCGATGTTGGACTTATTGAGGGGTGCTGTCTCTCCTTTATGTCGGGCCCACAGCCTGGCGGTCTGCAGTTAGGGATAGACCGTTGACTAACCGCCTCGGTTCCGGTATACCGGTGGTGACCTGGGTTTCCAGCTGGCTCCGAACAGTCCTGGAGTGGCCCCCTTCTACATCTGGGTCACCCTTCTCCTAAGAGGTACCCTCCTGTCACAGCCGCAGGGTCCCCTGCGTCCATCCTTCTCGCTGTCTTACACTGTCTGCCTGACTCTACTGTCACTCCCTGTCTCCCGCTCTCTAGGCTCCACCCCCTGGGACCTACTGAATATACGGTCCCCTGTACTAAGCTGGCCTACTGTATGGGTGCTGAGGTGCAGACTCTGTAGGGTCCTCCATATCCACAGCTACGGAGGCACTACACCTTCTGTTTAGGGTGCAGTACCTTCCTGTGGCGCCTTGCCATAGTTCGCGAGTGTTACAACCAAACCGGGTTTGAGCTAAGATTTTTTTTTAATAACACATAACTGGGTAATTTATAAACACAACAAAAACAATACGATTATTTTGTCTTCCCTTGCGGCAGGTGCTGGCTTCGAATTCTGCAAATAAAACATTTTACTTTAGTTCACATCGGCCCAATGGGGCCGGGTATTAAGTCTCTGACTTCAAGTTCAATCAGACTTTTTAAAACAACAGTTCACGTTTTTGTTCATGTGATTTTTGTCCAAATGCTGCAAGAAAAGGCACGATGTATAACTTTTTACAATGGCACACTATACTGGGTTAACCTTGTCAGTCGTAGCTTCTACTGACCCGGATCGCGTACCACCCTCGGGGTCCTGCATGGCGTTCATAGGTTGTGGTATCGCTCCGATATAAATCCCGGTCCGGGTGGCCTTGCGGGAGGTGGGACTCCACGTCTCTCCTTCCCACGAAAACCTCTGAGTAGAAGCCTTCCTCCCGGCCAAAACTGTACCCAGTTCCCAGGTTAAAGACTGTAATAACACCCTTTTTGTGCTGCTTCATGGGTCATGGTGGCTGAGAGTGGGCAAAAGCACGGGCCTGGTGGGTCTCCATTTCGTATGCCCACCATGCCTCTTGTCGCCTCTGCCGCTCAGCCTCATCATCCCGCGCAGGCTGCGTAAACCAGGGCCTTCCCACGGGTTGCCAGGAACACTCTGTGTCAGTCGGTGGTTGGATTGCTCTTGTTGCTCCTGCATCGACCCACACCGCTGGTTGTCTAGCCCTCCATAGCTCCCAGGGTCCAGTCTCCTCTGTGCCACCGACTGCTCCTTCCTCCTCTGAATCCTCCTCCTCCCCAATGATGACTGGACTTTCAGGATGTTCATCCTCCTCCACGGTCAGGTCGGGCTCCTCGGGAAATTGGATGAGGTCCTCCTGTTCGGTAGCCTCCTCTTACCTGTGCTCCACTGTGGTCAGGGCCACTGGTTCAGGGGTTGCGGCGTTGGATGCATCAGGTTCTGTGGGGCCGTAACCCTCACCGGCCATATGGTGCTTGGTCTCTGTTACTACCATCACCCCCGGTTCTGGGTCTGGCCTGGGTGCCCTCCGCTGTTCCATACGCTGGCTTAGCTGGAGGACGATCTCGGCACTCCAATGCCGGATGGTCCACTCGGTGATCTCTTGGATTCGAGCCCGTAGATCCCTCAGTGCTGCTCCCCAGAAGGCGATGTCTTCACCCTCAGTTTCTAGGGTGGATACTCCCGGAAACAGCATGGTTGGCTCGGATGTCCTTCTCGATCTCCCGAATTAGCTCTCTGAGTCCGGAGTCTGCCAAGGTCTCTTGTTCTGACTTTTGGCGCACCCTGTTTACTTTTTATAGTCCCGAGCTGTTTCGGTCTGGTTCTTGACCTGCCCCCTTGGTTGTTTGATGGCAAGGGGGGCGGGGAGACAATTTGGTGCCTCTGGCATGGCCTTACTGCAGTAAGGGGCCGAGGCATGCCCCTGGGCTAGCACATAGTCTTTTACATATTCAGACCTGATTAATTGGGAAAGTTCAGTCAATCAGCCTTCGGAGCTTTCCGGGGTCAGCCACTGGACTTCGCTGAACTTCGGCAGAGCGGGGGGAGGGACTTATCTTCGCACTCTTTTCTAGCCCCGACGCTCTTCCCGCTCTGTGGTGCAGCAATAGCGGCCCAAATCTACAGATTGCAAAGTCATTAAAGTCCAACTTAAGCATACAGTACCTGGTTTTTCCGGGCACGGGATCCTGTTCATTACCCCAGAAAATGAGTCGGTCAACAGGGTAGCGTGTACTCGGATACCGGGACAGGTGGTTACTTCAGTGGGGGATCAAGGCTGGTCGGTTCCCAGTTCCGTGCCCTGGACCCTCAATTGTGGGGGTCGGGGTGATGATGGAGGGATTTGTAACATGATGCCACCTGTGGTACCTGGTAATAGGGTTACCAGCGCTGCGGCCGGCCGCTGAGGTGATGCAATTGCAGCTTTGGTAATACAGCTCCCCTCAGGGCAGTGAGGTGGATGAGGGGAGTTGTAGTCCTCACCTCGATGGTACTGTAGAAGCCCTCTAGGCGGCGGATGGATGGAGATCAGACACCAGATCCGCTCAAACAGTTCTTTACTTGCACCAGGTGGAAAAGGTACACAGTACAGTCTGGTTTAACGGGAGTTGTAGTCGCAGATTTTTGGAGGATTTTCCAGAGTCTGGCTGTGGTTCCCTTAATATGGCATTCCTGGTCCTGTTCCTTTCTCTCTCTGTGCCCCCCCGACCCCGTGAGTCAAGTCTCTAGTCTTCGGGGACTGTTACCTAAAGTCTCCTTACTTCTCTGTGTTACAATGTTTTTTAACACACAAAAGATGACCCAACTCATATTATTTGCAAGCTTTATACCAAAAATTGAGTAGAGGCAAAAAACTTCAACAATTTGACTACTACATGCATGAACTGCCACATGGCCAAGCACCATGCATTACTCTGTGAAAATAACTGCGCTAAAACTGCCTAGTGGGCCTAAGCAAACCCCGTCTGCTGCATCAAATGCTGCTTATTCCTCCTCTGTCAGCATGGCAAGTGTTGTCCGACAGGTGTCTGGCTGCATGACCTCCACTTTTGTTCCCACTACTGTCGTGGCGAGTGACAGCCCTTCAGCTATTACAAAACTGTACTCATCTGCTGGTTTTGATCGATCCCAGACACTGAGCATGCCACTTATTAGTCAACTCACCATAACATTTATACCTGCACCTCCTTCATAGTGCAGCAGTTTGTACACTCTACTCTACCCTCTCTCAGCACAGCAGCCAGCCATTGGTCTCACAGTTGGGGTCATGGAAAAGATTATTTCCTCCTACAAATCCCAAAAGAAAGGACTTGAACTTCACCATCTCCAAACTCTTGATTATGGAAATGCTGCATTTTTTCCTCATGGATAAAGGCAGTTTCCAAAAGCTGATGGCCATCCCCGCCCCACAGTATCAGTTGCCCTGTTTCAAAGAAAGCTGTGCCTATGCTACATCAGCATGTCGTAGACAATATCACCTGAGAAACTCTGCGTGTGACAGCGTGCATATCACCAATGAAACCTGGATGTGCAAACTTGGCACTGGGTGACTCTGGTGACCGTGGGGCCAGGCAAGTAAGGGGCTACTTCCCAAATCATGAAATCCCCATGGGACAAACCTCTACCTTTAAACTTTCATCTATTGCTTCTGCCTTGTCCACCTCCTCTAGGGCCTCCAGCTGCACCCTTGACCAGTCCCTTAATATTGAAACAGTTCAGACAGAATCCACTCCACCTCTGTATGCGCTGCCAGGGCTCTCTGCCATCAGGCAGTGTTTGAATTAAAATGCCTTGGAGATTTGAGTCACACTGCTGAAGAGTTATGGTCAGTTATGCAGACTGAGTTTCAGCAAATGGGCTCCTTTGCATTGGCCAATACATTTGCTAGGCATCTCCTTTAATTCCTAGTGTTCTAGTATGCAGCAGAATAACCTTTTATAGCTATATTGTGTTTTTTTTCTGCTAGCAACTTGTTCACTCACATTAGGTGTGCCAGTCAGTCTTTTTGTAATCTGTAGTAACTTTTTCTGTCTGCGCATCCCCACCTGTTCGCCATGGTACAATCACCTTCCTGTATAGACAGGATCCAACTTGCCCATGCAGGCAGATTTTAAGTGCACATAGGGACATATTAACTTAGGGTCCCTATACATGAGATATGACTGTTTTTTATTTCAGTCCTTGCTATGTGCTGTGCATCATTGGCTGAGGCTAGGGTCACACATAGAAATCAGTTTTTGGAAGTGTTTTCCATGACCCATCCGGGTTTTTTTTGGGTGCTTTATGAGCCTCCTGTGCCCCTGAACGTTTTTTGTCAAAAATTGCTAGAAACAACGGATCCATTTTTTAAGGCACCAAAAAAACCAGATCCGTTTTTCCATAGGACCCCATGTTAAAAAAATTAATCCGTTTTTAAACTGCACCCAAAAACGTTGGGAGCAACGTTTTTGGGTAAAAAACGCTCCTAGCAATGTTTTTAGGTGCAGAAAAAAACGGATAGGGTGTTTATTACATATAATCCGTTTTTCCATCAGTTTTTGGACTTAGGAAAAAAAGAAAAAATGCAAAAACTGATGCCAAAAACGGACCAAGGGCTTATGTGTGACCCTAGCCTGATGCATGTAAAAAGAGAGAGATTCTATATTAGCATTACATGTGTGGTGTGTGTACAGTGGATGGTTGAACAATTCATTTCAATAGCTAATAGCTAGCAATAGGTCCTTTTACTTTGTATTCATTAGGGTACTGTGAAAACATTAGCGTTTATTTGAAATCGCGGCAGATGCGGTGAAAAAAACGCATCTGCCGCGATTACCGCATACCGGCTGCACTTGCGGCACGGTTGCGGCACAGTTGCGGCAAGCCCCATGCAATGTATAGGCGGGCTTGCGGCAGGTGCGGCAAGTGTGGTTTTGGCACTTGCGGCAGGTGCGGCCGCGAAAAAACCGCGGCTGACCGCGGGGCTTGCCGCAACCGTGCTGCAAGTGCAGCCGGTATGCGTTAATCACGGCAGATGCGTTTTTTTCACCGCATCTGCCGCGATTTCAAATAAACGCTAGTGTGAAAGCACCCTCAGACAAGTGGGTAAGCTTGAGTATTATATTGAGCCAGTCAGCCATCTCTCTTCATGGATACCACTAATAACATACTGATAAAGGAATGCTTATTTGGTATTGTTGGGACCTGGTACCAATGATGAACCGACATTGATT